>CAUYLG010006643.1:0-14386 GCA_963573385.1 Cacajao melanocephalus | reverse complement strand
TCTGGCTGCCCTTAGCATTTTCTCCTTCATTTCAACCCTGGTGAATCTGACGATGATGTGCCTTGGGGTTGCTCTTCTTGAGGAATATCTTTATGGTGTTCTCTGTATTTCCTGGACTTGAATATTGGCCTGCCTTGCTAGGTTGGAGAAGTTTTCCTGGGTAATATCCTGAAGAGTATTTTCCAGCTTGGATTCATTCTCTTTGTCACATTCAGGTACACCTATCAAACGCAGATTAGGTCTTTTCACATAGTCCCATATTTCTTGGAGACTTCGTTCATTTCTTTTTACCCTTTTTTCTCTAAGCTTGCCTTCTTGTTTTATTTCATTGAGTTCATCTTCGACCTCTGATATCCTTTCTTCCACTTGGTCAATTTGGCTGTTGAAACTTGTGCATGCTTCGCGAAGTTCTCGTGTTGTGTTTTTCAGTTCCATCAATTCACTTATATTCCTCTCTAAGTTGTCCATTCTCATTAGCATTTCGTTAAATCTTCTTTCAAGGTTCTTAGTTTCTTTGCATTGGGTTAGAACATGTTCTCTTAGCTCACAGAAGTTTCTTATTTATCCATCTTCTGAAGCCTGATTCTGTCAGTTCATCGCACTCATTCTCCGTCAGGCCTTGTTCCCTTGCTAATGAGGAGCTGCGATCCCCTGTAGGAGGAGAGGCATTCTGATTTCGGGTGTTTTCAGCCTTTTTGCACTGGTTTCTTCCCATTTTTGTGGATTTATCCACCTGTCTTCTTTGTAATTGCCGACTTTCAGATTGGTTCTCTGAGTGGATGTCTGGCTTGTTGGTGATGAAGTTTTTTCTGTTTCTTAGTTTTCCTTTGGCGGATGCCCCTTCCCCACAGAGCTGGGCCTTCCTGGGTTCAGCTGTGCTTGCTGTGAAACTCTCAGTCCTCAGTGCTTCCAATTGCTGTTCTCCTTGTAGGGATGGGACCAGCCGAGCCCGACTAAAAGGGCGCCCCATCCCGTATACTCCACACCAAGAAGCGCCACGCTGGCCAAAAGAGTCACGCTGGCAACCGTGGGGCTCCTCCACTGGGAAGCTCCCAGTTTGTGAGCAACAAAAATTCATCTGAAATTGCGGCATCCACTCGCTATCTGCGCTTTCACTGGGAGCCACAATCCTGAGTTGCTGCTAATCGTCCATCTTGGAGCTCTCTCCGTTTTATTTTTTTTAATTTGAGATGGAGTCTCACTCTGTTGCCAGGCTGGAGTACAGTGGTGCAATCTCAGCTCACTGCAGCCTCTGCCTCCTGGGTTCAAGTGATTCTCCTGCCTCAGCCTCCCAAGTAGCCGGGACTACAGGTGCCTGCCACCATGCCTGGCTAATTTTTGTATTTTTAATAGAGACGAGGTTTCACCATGTTGACCAGGATGGTCTTGATCTCTTGACCTTGTGATCTACCTGCCTTGGCCTCCCAAGGGGCTGGGATTACAGGTGTGAGCCACCTCACTCAGCCGAGGACATTATTTTAAGCAAAATAAACCAGGCACAGAAAGGCAAATATTGCATGATCTGACTTTTATGTGGAGTCACATAGCAGTAGACAGTAGAGTGGTGATTAACTCATAGTAGTAGACAGACAGTAGGATGGTGATTAACAGAGGGTTGGTTGTGGGGAGAGGGAAAAAGGAGATATTGGTCAAAGGGTAGAACATTTTGGTTAGACAGGAGGAATAAGTTTTTAGGATCTATTGCGCAGCATGGTGACTATAATTAATAATAATGTAATATGTATTTCAAAATTGCTAAGAAAATAAATTTTAAATATTCACACCACAAAAAATGATGAATATGTGAGGTGATAGATGTGTTAATTATTATTTGTCAACTGAAAATTTTTAAAAATTAAGGCCGGATGCTGTGGCTCACACCTGTTATCCCAGCACTTTGGGAAGCAGAGGCAGGTGGATCACTTGAGCCCAGGAGTTTGAGACCACCTCATGTCTATGAAAAATAAAACAATTAGCCGGGCCTGGTGGCACACACCTGTAGTTTCAGTTACTCAGGAGGCTGAGCTGGAAGGATCGCTTGAGCCCAGGAAACTGAGGCTGCAGTGAGCCGTGTTTGTGCCACTGCACCACAGCCTGGGTGACAGAGTGAGACCGTGTCTCAAAAAAAAGGAGGGTCTGATCTTATTTTGTGTTCACTGGCTAGTGAGATATAATGTATAATTGAATCACTGTATATGAGAGCCAGTCATAACTCTCAATGATTCTCACTTTCTGGTATTAATGTCCTTATGTCGTCTTCTTCCACAATGAATTAGGGCTAGTCTATGTGAACAAGAGTATGGCTGAGGTTACAGGAGGTGACTTCCAAGGGTAGACTGTAAAGGACTTGCTACTTCCACTTAGTCTCTTGGATTGCTTGTCCTGGGGGAGGCCAGCAATCATCTCATGAGGACTCCCCAACAACTTTGTAGAGGGACCTTCTAGAGGAAGAACTGCAGCCTCCATGAGTATCCAGCACAGACTTAGCAGCTGTGTAAGCAAGCCATTGGAAGTGGATCTTCCAGCCCCATTCAACCTCTCAAATGACTGCAGCCTTGGCTGACATCTGGCTGAACCCCATGAAAAACCCCTAACTAGAACTGCCCAGTCAAGTGGCTCCCAAATTCCTGACTTGTAGAAACTGTGAGAGATAATAAATTAAGTTTACATTTAAGTTAAGCCACTAAGTTTGAGGATAATGTATTATGCAGCAATAGATAATTTAAATGCTGTACTATAGATTCTACAGAATAAAAGTCTATATAAAACTGCCTTTGGGAGTCCAAGGGGGGCGGATCACTTGAGATCAGGACTTCAAGACCAGCCTGGCCAATGTGGTGAAACCCTGTCTCTACTAAAAACACAAAAATTAGCCAGTTATGGTGGCGCACACTCGTAATCCCAGCTCCTCAGAAGGCTGAGGCAGGAGAATCAATTGAACCTGGGAGGCAGAGGTGTCATTGAGCTGAGATCGTGCCATTGCATTCCAACCTGGGCAATGAGAATGAAACACTGTCTCAGAAACAACAACAACAAACAAAAAACTGCCTAAACAAGTCAGGAAGGTCTTCAGTAAAAAAGGGGGACATGAGTTGAGTCTTCAGAGATGACTAGGAGTTGGCAGGTATAGATTTAGGGTGGAGAAAAGGAAGTCATTTCAGGCTGAAGGAACAACTTGACCACAGTACAAGGGCATGGCCTATTTGAAAAACAGCAATTAGTTTAGCATGACTCGGATGCAGTGTGTTTACAGAATGAGGCAGAGATTAGAACATCAGACAGGAGTCAGCTGACTAAGGACGTTATATGCCATGCCCATGTGTTTTTTTCTTTTTTTTTTTTTTTTTTGAGGCCGAGCCTTGCCCTGTCACCCAGGCTGGAGTGCCGTGACGTGATCTTGGCTCACTGCAACCTCCTGGGTTCAAGCAATTTTCCTGCCTCATCCTCCCGAGTAGCTGGAACTACAGGTGCACACCACCATGCCCAGCTACTTTTTGTATTTTTAGTAGAGACAGGGTTTCACCATGTTGGCCACGCTGGTCTCAAACTCCTAACCTTGTGATCCATCCACCTCGGACTCCCAAATTGCTGGGATTACAGGTGTGAGCCACCATGCCTGGCTATGTTTGTTGTTTTATCCTAAAGGCAATAGGGAGCCACTAAAGAATTTTATTTTATTTTATTTTATTATATGTTTTTTTGAGGCAGAGTCTCACTCTGTTGCCTAGGCTGGAATGCAATGGCTTGATCTCAGCTCACTGCAACCCCCGTCTCCCAGGTTCAAGTGATTCTTCTGCCTCAGGCTCCCCAGTAGCTGGAATTACAGATGCCCACCACCACACCCAGGTAATTTTTGTATTTTTAGTAGAGACAGGGTTTCATTTTCCTGGCCAGGCTGATCTTGAACTCCTGACCTCAAGTGATCCATCCACCTTGGCCTCCCAAAGCACTGGGATTACAGGCATGAACCACTGCACCCGGCGCATTGTAGAATTTTAAAGCAGGCAACTGACATAATCAATTGTACATTTTAGAACGATAGCCAAATGGAAGATGGATTAGAGGAATGATGTTACAACCAGGTAGAAGCAGTGAGAGTAAGTTGAAGACTACCTTTTTTTTTTTTTTTTTGAAATGGAGTTTTGCTCTTGTTGTGCAGGCTGGAGTGCAATGGCACCATCTCAGCTCACTGCAACCTCTGCCTCCTGGGTTCAAGTGATTTTCCTGCCCCAGCCTCCCCAAGTAGCTGGGATGACAGGCATGTGCCACCATGCCCTGCTAATTTTGTATTTTTAGCAGAAACGGGGTTTCTCCGTGATGGTCAGGCTGGTCTCAAACTCCTGAGCTCAGGTGATCCGGCTGCCTCAGCCTCCCAAAGTGCTGGGATTACAGGCGTGAGCCACCGGTGCATGGCCTTGAAAACTACCTTTTAAGATCTTCCATTTATGCTGAGGATTCAACCTGCACCAGAAGCTGGTGACTAATGTAGAGATTGAAGAAAAGACACAAGTCTAAAAAAGGACTTCCCTCTTCCCCAAAAGTTTTTTCTCTAATTTTTTTTTTTTTTTTTTTTTGAGGCAAAGTCTCGCTCTGTCCCCAGGCTGGAGGGCAGTGGCATGATTTCTGCTCACTGCAACCTCCGCCTCCTGGGTTCAAGCGATTCTCCTGCCTCAGCCTCCCAAGTAGCTGGGACTACAGGTGCACAGCACCATACTCAGCTAATTTTTGTATTTTTAGTAGAGATGGGGTTTTACCATGTTGGTCAAGATGGTTTTGATCTCCCGACCTCATCTTCTGTCCACCTCGGCCTCCCAAAGTGCTGGGATTACAAGCGTGAGCCACCACGCCTGGCCTTTCCTCTCATTTCTTAAGATGTAACTCTCATCTCTGTATCTATCAGCAATTAAATGTTTTTCAAATTAAATTTTGCTTTTGTTTACTTTACCTATTTTCCAGTAAATTTGTATCCATTCATTATCTGATAATTCCACCTTCGTTTTCCTATTTCCTCTTCCTGCTCCTCTTATGAACGAAACCTTTCCTTTTATTGAATATGTAACAGATGTGGCAGAGTTCTTAATTTCCTTTATTGAGTATTGTACAGGCATGGCACAGTTCTTGATTTCATTGTCAATAGCCATCTACTTCTTTGAAATTGTTTTTCAGCTAATAGAGTGATTTTTATCCCTAACACCTAATTGTGACCTAGTATCCAACACTATAAGAGTTCGAATTCAGCCAATTCACTTGATTTGAGCTGATTTACTTATCCAGGAACTATGTATTTAGAAATATCACGTAGATGAATGCAGTATCCATAGCATTAGTATTTCAAGAATTAAAGAAAAAATAACAACATGCAAGTAACATAATTTTGTAATCACGTTAGGAAGAAGAATCATTGCAGTAAATGTACTAAAATGCCAGACTTTGAACAGCACTTTTTTCCTGTGATTGTTTTAAAACTATTTCTACCTCAGTAAAAAATTAATACCAGTGAAATTCATGTCATATTTGTGGCAGTAACTGTGATTTTTAAAAAGTAACCACTTAATTTTTCTCAGCACAAAAGCCCAAGGAAAGTAATGTTAAAAATGAGTAAATGGAGCTGAGTATTTTTACCAGAGTGCTTAGTGGGAAGAACTCAAGCATACAGAAACGCTGCTTAATGTACTTAACTTTTTCAGCATTTAATTGATGAAAATGGAGGCTTAATAAAAAGTTTTTAGGGTGTAAAATGTCTAATGAATATTTTAAATGTATCTTTGGGCTGGGCGTGGTGGCTCATGCCTGTAATCCCAACACTTCGGGAGGCCAAGGCGGGCAGATTACCTGAGGTTGGGAGTTCGAGACCAGCCTGACCAACATGGAGAAACCCCATCCCTAAAAAATAAAATAAAATAAATAAATGTATAAATGTATCTTTGTATAAAACAGTTTTATAGCATAATTAAAGGTAAAATTGTAAAATCCAAGGTAGTAGATTTTTTTCCTAAGAAGAAAACTTTTTTTCTGATTACATAATTGAGAAATGCCTATTTAAAAAAATTCAGTTAATACATAAAAGCAGGAAATAAATTACATAAACCTCACTAGCCACAGATAAGGGTTGTTAGCACTTTATGAACTTGCTCCCAGCTGTCTCTTCATCCATATATTTTTGTAGGCATATGTATGCACAGGAATTGACTTACACAGATTCATATTCTACATACTGTTCTGTAAACTGATCCTTTAATTTTGCAACACATTGTGAACATCTTTCCACATCTATAAATATAAATCTATTCTAGCTTTCTAAACGGATGCATAGTATCACACTCTATATAAATAGACATGGTGAACATCCCTGTCATATTTCTTTTCTTCTTTTAATTTATTTATTCAAATAAAATATGGCTTAGAGCCCACACTCTGAAGATGGATAAGAATTATTTCTGGAATTTCTTTCTGTACTGCAGTGAAGTATACAAGATCTCTAGGATTTGGGTGGTTGAATGGTTCTGGGTCACTAAAACGGGGTGATGCTGTTGATTCACCTTTGTCTGACCAGACACAGCTGTCACCAGCACTCTTTGCTGTTTCCAGGGTCTCAGTGCTTAGTGACCTGTTTCCCAGGCATCCTGCAGCCATCCCTATTTGAGTCCTATCCTCTGCACTCTAGCCACTGCACTCCAGCTTGGGTGACAGAGTGAGACCCTAACTAACTAAAAAAAAAAAAAAAAATCCCACAACCCTTCCCAGACTCAGTGCGATTCATCCTTGCCTTTACCTTAGCAAAGAGTTCTTGGAAAACAAAGGCCTATTAATTGTCTAGGTCAAGGGAAAGGTAAAACTCTAGCCCAGGCTAGTAGTCTCTTAGGAGATGGGAAGAAGGGGAACTGCTACTCAATCTTTCCAGATAAACCTGTAACAGAGAACTAGACAGTTGACTTTCGGGGTGTTACATAACCTCCTTAAACCTCAAATTCCTTATCTGTAAGATAGCAACAAATAACAACTCTATCCTGCCAGCTGCAGAGGCCAAAAAACTCAGTTACTTGGCCTAAGTAAAGAATGTCTCTCATTCTGTCACCTGCAAACCATCACATTCTGCCTGTTGAACCTTCAAAGAGATCCAGAATCTGACCTCATCTCCCCACCTCCACTGCTTGCACCTTGGTCCATCATGTCTTACCTGGACCTTTGCAATAGCCTCCTAACAGGTCTCCTTGTGGTCACTTTTCAAGGCAATAGCACATGACGTTTTAAAATGCATGATGGCTTTACATTTAACTTGGAGAAAAAAGCAAAATTCTTAGACTAGCCTAGAAAGCCCTTCTGTGTGAATTTGCCCGACTTCTCCGACCTCAGGCCCAACCATTCTCTTCTTCAGTTGTCTACCCTTGCCAAACATGTCAAGCTCCTCGCACTTGCTGTTTTCTTGGCCACTAGCTGTTTTCAGGGCTCATGGTTGTCTCCTTTCAGGTATCTGCTTGAACCATTACCTTTATCAGTGTCCCAATACCCTGATTCATTTTTCTCCACAGCACTTTTCACTGACACATTTGTTTACTTATTTTTTTATTATTTGTCTCTTTTTTGAGAGAGAGAGAGAGTCTTGCTCTGTTGCCTAGGAGGGAGTACAGTGGTACAATCTCAGCTTACTGCAACCTCCACCTCTCGGGTTCAAATTATTCTCGTGCCTCAGCCTCCTGAGTATCTGGGATTACAGGTGTGTACCACCAGACCCAGCTAATTTTTGTGTTTTTAGTAGAGACGGGGTTTCACTATGTTGGCCAGGGCTGGTCTTGAACTCCTGACCTCAAGTGATCCACTCACCATGGCCTTTCAAAGTGCTGGCATTACAGGCGTGAGCACAATACCTGGGCTTCTTATTTGTCTCTTAAAGCTGAAATGTAAGCCTGTTGAAGGAAAAGACTTATGCCATAAGTAGTGCCTGGCACACATTATGGGGCTCAATAAATATTTGCCAAATGAATGAATGGAAAATAATAACCCCTATCTTTTCAGAGTTGGGGTGAGGATTCATTGAGATAATGTAGTGCCTAGCAAATAGTAAGGACTATGTAATATAATATAGATTACTATTGCATGTGATTATTGTTATGTTTAAGCTAGGCTTTGAAGAATATATTCTTTAAAAGGGCATTCCGGCAAAGAGACTGATTGAAGCAGAAGCCTAGAAGTAGGAAGTACCCTGTGGGTAGGTGTGAATTGCATTAAGAGTGTGAGAAAACTAGTTATTGGCAAGAGATAGCTGGAAATAGAGTGACAGAGAAGAATGTGGAGGAAATTGAATGTAAAGCTCAGAAATCTAGATTTTTAACCCTAACAGTAGGGAACCATCTGGGATTTTCAGCAGAGGAAGATATAATAAGATACTGTTTCTTGGGTTTTTTTGTTTGTTTGTTTTGATACGCAGTCTTGCTCTGTCAACCAGGCTGGAATGCAGTGGCACCATCTGGGCTCACTGCAACCTCTGCCTCTTGGATTCAAACAATTCTCCTGCCTCAGCTTCCTGAGTAGCTGGGATTACAGGTGCCCACCACCATGCCCAACTAATTTTTGTATTTTTAGTGCAGACGAGGTTTCACCATATTGGCTAGGTTGGTCTCAAACTCCTGACCTCAAGTGATCCACCTGCTTTGCCTCCCAAAGTGCTGGGATTACAGGTGTGAGCCACTGCGCCCGGCCAGATCTTGGTTTTTGAACTTCTTCTGTGGTGATAGTTGGTTATCCTGTATTGCAAAGTTGCATTTTCTAGCTTGTAGGGAATAGATTTGTTAATCAGAGAAAACAATTAGTTAAAGAAATGTTCGTTGTTTTTTGTTTTTTGTTTTTGAGACAAGGTCTCACTCTGTCACCCAGGCTGAGGTACAGTGGCGCCATCATGGCACACTGCAGCCTTGACCTCCTGGCCACAAGTGATTCTTCCACCTCAGCCTCCCGGGTAGCTGGGAGTAAAGGCATATGCCACCACATCAGCTTCTTTAAGAAATGTTGATGGACTTTTTTGAATAGAAGCTGATGGGCCCTTGCCTATGACCTTATCTATAACCTTTCTTTTTGTGTAAGCATCAAACATGCTCTGTAGGGATGGGTGGGGCCTGGGAAAACCTGAGAGTCAGAGCCTTGTGATTCACTTTTAGGTAATCTGCACTACCTGGGGTTCTACTTCAGTTATTTCCTCTTTCAAGATTTGCGTTTGCTTAACTTTTGGATTAAGTCTATTTCAGAACTTGATGGTGTTTTATGCTTTGGTTTTCCATTTCACATGCAATGTCTAAACATATCTCTCTCCAGTATATACCCCATTTTCAGTATAAAGTCTTGCTATTTAAAGTGTGGTCCTGGGACCAGCTACATTATCTTTTTTTTTTTTTTTTTTTTGAGACGGAGTCTCACTCTGTCATTCAGGTTGGAATGCCGTAGTGTGATCTCAGCTCACTGCAGCCTCTGCCTTCTGTATTCAAGCAATTCTCCTGTCTCAGCCTCCCGAGAGCTGGGATTACAGGCATACACCACCACACCTGGCTAATTTTTGTATTTTTAGTAGAGATGGGATTTCACCATATTGATCTGGCTGGTCTGGAACTCCTGACCTCAGGTGATCCACACGTGCCTTGGCCTCCCAAAGTTCTGGGATTACAGGTATGAGCCACCATGCACGGCTGGGACCAGCTGCATTATCATCACTTGGGAGCTTGTTAGAAATACAGAATTCTCAGGATCCACTCAGTCCCACTGAATTAGCAAGTTCATTTATAAAGATCCCTGGTGATGTGTGTGCACTTAAGGATTAAGAAGGACTCCTCTTAAGCATCTCTTAACCAATGGCTCTTCCAGTCTCCCTCAAGAGCCCCTTAGCACCTCTAATACTCTAAATAAACTTTCTGAACAAGTTCTTTAGCCACCCTCTCCAGCTAGAAAGTTTTCTACACTCTACTTTCTGTGTAGAAAATTTGGGCTGGGCATGGTGGCTCATGTCGGTAATCCTAGCACTTTGGGAGGCTGAGGTGGGTAGATCACCTGAGATCAGGAGCTTGAGACCAGCCTGACCAACATAGTGAAACCCTATCTCTACTAAACATACAAAATTAGCCGATATGGTGGTGCACACCTGTAATCCCAGCTCCTCTGGGATTCAAGGCTTCAAAAGCAGGAGGCTAAAAGCAGGAGAATTGCTTATACCCAGAGGCGGAGGTTGCAGTGAGCCAAGATCCAGCCTGGGCAGCAAGAGGGAAACACCATCTCAAACCAAATAAATAAATAAATGTATAGAAAATTTGAAGCCCCAATAGCTCTGGGTGTTTCTAAAGGTACAGTCTTCAGATCACCTGCATTTGAATAACTAAGGGGGTATATTAAAAGGGTGCAGGTTCCTATACCCACCTGGCATCTGCTGGATATGACTCTTTTGAAGGGGCCTGCAAACCACTTTTTAAACTAACATCTGATATATATCAATGGTCAAAGAATCATCAGAAAACTTCTGGCTGCAGAAACAAATGCAGTCCCTGACCTTATTACCTACCCCTTCTCAGTAGTGAATTTTCCTTCCAGCACTAACCTCACCCTCTCATCCTGTCCTGCAGACAGGTGTTTGAAATACAGTAATTTAACTATGACCATATTGTTAGTGCTTTTTGTGAGAGATCCCACACAAATGCTGTTCTGGTATCTCTTTTTCAAATGGATGCAAATAGCATTCTAGAATTTTATTTTTAATTAGTTATCAGTCACTAATATAAGCATTCCTAACAATAAAATGTTTATTTCTCTGCTTTTTAGTATTTTCTTATAAAATGAAAGACAATGTTTTTCTTATGTCTAATGCTTTTTTTATGTCATCGTGTTCTCTTTCACCTGTATCTATTTTCCCCCGCCCCCCGAGACAGAGTCTCGCTCTGTCACCCAGGCTGGAGTGCAGTGGCATGATCTCAGCTTACTGCAACCTCTGCCTCATGGGCTCAAGCAATTCTCCTGCCTCAGCCTCCCTAGTAGCTGGGATTATAGGCATGTGCCATCACGCCCAGCTAATTTTTTTTGTATTTTTAGTAGAGACGGGCTTTCACCATATTGGCCAGACTGGTCTCGAACTCCTGACCTTATGATCCACTTGCCTCAGCCTCCCAAAGTGCTGGGACCCCAGGCTTGAGCCACCGCGCCTGGCCTGCCTGTATCTTATATCAGGCCAGCCAGTTTTGTGGTCAATCCTATTGGAAAGGTACCTGGGAAGCAGGAGGGGGACTGGAGGATGTATTATTCGTTAGTTTGTGATATTATATAGTTAAATTTGACATTATTATATCATTCTTTTGGGCCTAGGAGGTGAGGGTGGGGCAGTGACAAGTGCCTGCAGCTTACTGGTCAGTCTTTTCTTTTTTTGAGATAGAGTTTCCCTCTTGTTGCTTAAGCTGGAGTGCAATGTGCAATCTTGGCTCACTGCAACCTCAGCCTCCCAGGTTCAAGTGATTCTCCTGCTTCATCCTCCCAAGTAGCTGGAACTACAGGTACCTGCCACCATGCCTGGCTAAAAGTCAGCTTTTTTTGTTTGTTTTTATGTTTTTTTTTTTTGAGATGGAGTTTCACTTGTGCTGCCCAGTCTTGAGTGCAATGGTGCGATCTTGGCTTACTGCAACCTCCGCCTCCCAGGTTCAAGTGATTCTCCTGCCTCAGCCTCCCAAGTAGCTGGGATTACAGGCATGCACCACCACACCCAGCTAATTCTTTGTATTTTTAGTAGAGATGGGTTTCACCATATTGGCCAGGCTGGTCTTGAAATCTTGATCTCAGGTGATTCGCCAGCCTTGGCCTTCCAAAGTGCCAGGATTACAGGCGTGAGCTACTGTGCCTGGCCCAGCCTTTTGTTAATCACGAGTGATTACATCAAGGACTCCCACTGCTGACATGAAAGTCAAGAAGAATGGCTGAAAGCTTGTCATATAGCTATTAGTTAAGAAATTAAATTACACAGTTTGAATCCACATTAATAGATATTAAATGTTAAAGTAATGAAATGACATATCTTGCAAATTAAATTTAAATGAAGTTCTAATCTTAATGAAGAGGAATCAAAAGGGAGAGAGAATAGAATGCATCCAGATTTCTTCATTCACCCCCAAGAGTGTTGTTTTAAACTAAAAAATACTTCTCTCAAAAAATTAGAAAGTTAAAAAGCGCTTCAAAAGCATTCTTTATATTTTGTTATGCCAGCCAAGGTTGGGAAAAAAAAAAGAAAAAGAAAAAGAAAAA
Organism: Cacajao melanocephalus; assembly: GCA_963573385.1. Lineage (NCBI taxonomy): Eukaryota > Metazoa > Chordata > Mammalia > Primates > Pitheciidae > Cacajao > Cacajao melanocephalus. The sequence continues at coordinate 2,128 of CAUYLG010006643.1, read as the reverse complement.
AGCATTCTTTAATGTGTCCTTCTTCAGTTATCCTTCCTGAACCCCCAGCGAGATATAATCTTGTCTTTTTAGATCCTCTATAATGCTTCCTTCCTTTTAAATTCTCATTTTAGTTATCTTACAATTCCATAATTTGTGGTCATATCTGGGCCTCCCCTTCTTGGTTATGCTTCCTTGGCCAGTTGTAAATTCCCTTAGGCAGAAACTGCATTTTCTTCTTTGTGCCTATCAACAAGTATTTATTGGATTCTCTATGTTCAGCATAGTGAGGCATACAAAGCATAAGTTATAAAACAATTTAGCGGGAAAGAAAAACCTTACCCAGGTAAAAGAAGTTACTATGAAGTTATATAAGAAGTCCATGATTAATGGAGATATTAGCCCCGATCCAATGCAGTTCTATCCTAGGGGATTCAAAACCACTGAAGATGTGCATAGGTGCCTGGGCCCTCAACTGTAAGAAATGTAGCCATGGAATATGCAGTAAAAGTCCAAGTGATCCAAAGAAAGTAGATGCTCCCCACAGAGCTCCGTATATTCAAACAGAAAATGAGGTCTGTGAATATCTCCAAGCCATAATGATAAACCAAAGGCCAAGCTTCTTCATCGGAGTCCATAATTTCCAGGATTTATATATACTTCAAGGAGGGAGGGACATGAGAATATTGGTCATTACATGAGACAGGCAGATGAAGCCAATGCCAAATTTAATTTGATTTTGGAAATTAAAATTAAAATAAAGATGGAGGCTGGGCATGGGGTCTTGTGCCTGTAATCCCAGCACTTTGGGAGACCAAAACAGAAGGATTGCTCAAGCCCAGGAATTTGAGACCAGCCTGGGCAACATAGGGAGACCCTCATTGCTACAAAAAAAAATTTTTTTTTAAATTTCTATGGGTGTGATGGCACATGGCTATAGTTTCAGCTACTTGGGAGGCTAAGCTGAAGGATCACTTGAGCCCTGGAGGTTGAGGCTGCAGTAAGTCATGATGGCACTCCAGCCTGGGTGATGGAGTGAGATCTAACACAAAAAGAAAAATAAAAAAGAAAAGAAAGGCTTTATGAATAAAATGGGGCCTGAATGAATCAAAGAGAAAAGGAGAGAGAAAAGTATAAGAAGTAAATAAGGCCAGGTGTGATTACAGATCACACCTGTAATCCCAGCACTTTGAGAGGCTGAGGCAAGAGGATCACTTGAGCCCAGGAGTTTGAGACAAGCCTGGGCAACAAAGTGAGATCCTGTCTCTACTAAAAAATAAAAATAAAAGGAGGAGAGATCCAAGATGGCCGATTAACAACAGCTCAGGATTGTAGCTCCCAGTGAAAGCGCAGAGAGCAAGTGGACGCCGCACTTTCAGACGAATTTTTGTTGCCCACAGACTGGGAGATTCCTGGCGGAGGAGCCACACGGGTCGCCAGCGCGGCTATTTCAGCCGGCGCGGTTATTTTGCTGGCGCCCCGGCACGGTGCTTCTCGGTGCGGCGTATACGTGACGGGGTGCCCTTTGAGTCCGGCTCGGCTGGTCCCATCCCCACAGGGAGAACAGCAATTGGAAGCGCTGAGGACTGAGAGTTTCACAGTAAACACAGCTGAACCGGGAAGGTCCAGCTCTGCGGGGAAGGGGCGTCCGCCAAAGGAAAACTAAGAAACAGGAAAAACTTCATTGCTGGGCGGAGAGATCCAACATGGCCGATTAACAACAGCTCAGGATTGTAGCTCCCAGTGAAAGCGCAGAGAGTGAGTGGGCTCCGCAATTTCAGACGAATTTCTGTGGCCCACAAACTGGGAGATTCCCAGCGGAGGAGCCACACGTGTCGCCAGTGCGACTCTTTTGGTCGGCGCAGCTGTTTTGCCGGCGCCCTGGCACGGCGCAGCGCTTCTCAGTGCGGAGTATACGCAACTGGGTGCCCTTTGAGTCTGGCTCGGCTGGTCCCATCCCCACAAGGAGAACAGTAATTGGAAGCGCTGAGGACTGAGAGTTTCACAGTAAGCACAGCTGAACCTGGGAAGGCCAAGCTCTGTGGGGAAGGGGCGTCCGCCAAAGGAAAACTAAGAAACAGAAAAAACTTCATCACCAACAAGCCGGACGTCCACTCAGACCCAATCTGAAAGTCGGCAATTACAAAGA
>CAUYLG010006642.1:0-58376 GCA_963573385.1 Cacajao melanocephalus | reverse complement strand
TGTTGGCGAGGCTGGTCATGAACTCTTGACCTCAGGTGATCCGCCCGCCTGGCCTCCTAAAGTGCTAGGATTATAGGCGTGAGCCACCACACCCAACTTCTTTTTAATATAAAAAAGCTGGGTGTGGTGGCTCACGCCTATAAACCTAGCACTTTAGCGGGGATGGGGATGGAGTCTCACTGTCTCCCAGGCTGGATTTCAGTGGTGCAGTCTTGATTCACTGCAACCTCTGCCTCCTGGGCTCGGGCAATTCTCCTGCCTCAGTCTCCTGAGTGGCTGGGACTACAGGCGTGAGCCACCACACCTGGCTAATTTTTGTACTTTTGGTGGAGATTGGGTTTCCCCACGTTAGCCAGGCTGGTCTCTAACTTCTGACCTCAGGTGATCCACTCGTCTCAGCTTCCGAGAATGCTGGGACTACAGGTGTGAGCCACCGTGCCTGGTCTTTAATATATCTTTAAATACATGCAAGTCAAGGACATTCAAAAGTTCTTACAACAATTCTGTTGAAGCATTTTGTTTCCCATCAAACAAATATCACTTAATCAAAATTAATCTGTCGCTCAGTCTACTTAAATACCCCATTTATTTCACTTATCATTTATAATTTGCCATTCTCAGGAACAAAACTCTTTGTACATTGGAAATGGAAAGCCTATTGCAGTTTGGTCTTAATTTCCACATAAATGTCACGTTAATTTTTAGTAAATTATTTGGGGAAAATGTATTTTATTATAGCATGCAATTTTATGCCCAGATTAGACTAGAGATGTGGCTGATGTTCCGGAATCTCATTGTACTCTTAAGTAAAATAATGAGCATCCTTCACGACGTACCCTGTCCGGGGTTGTGAGAAAGCTGCAGTGTCCAGTTTCCCACCCCTGTTTCCTGCTGTCTCTGTCCCACTCATCCCTGCTTCTCACTTTCTCTGTTCCTTCTTTGTCCCAACATTACATTTCTAGGCAAAGATAAAAGAGGAAATAGTGATGTCTTGAAAGGAGTTCAGAAGAAAGTAGCATGGCCTTTGGTGAAAGCATTACTAGTGGGAAATAATTGAGAATTGTGCTGTGCTTGCAGCATCAGAATCAGCACTGTTTTTTTTGTGTTGGTGAAAATATTCCATGTGCCTAAAGGGAGAGCATCATGGAGTTTGCAAATTCTTCACAAGGACACAGAAATAGCTTAGAGGTGGAGATACATGATTTTCCTGTTGGCTTAGTTGTATAGCCTTAATCTTAGATTTTCTACTACTATTAAGTCAGGGGAAATGACATTGACCTATCTCATTAGCAGCCTTCCCTGGGTTAACTACTGACTATAAAAGTGTGCTGAAAATAGCCTTTGTCTGTGTTGAAGCTCATCCTATACACTAACATTTGCTTATTGTAAGCCAGGATTATTTTATCTCTACAAAGCTGTGCTCTGTATTAGATTTTTAATTCAATGAGTGGTTATTGCTAGAATTCCTACAAAAAAAAAACCCTTTGCAGATATTTTTGTAGGTAGTTTAATAGACATTTGGTTTAAGAAAACTGCAACATTTGCATAAGATGCCTGATAAATGCGCTCTCACAAAAGACGCTGACATATTAAAGAACACCTTAAAATATTAAAAAAAAAAAAAAAAAAAAAAAAAGCAAAACCATGTGCATATTATCCTGTAATTTTGTGAAAAATGAAGAGGGACTTTGAAGGTATGGAGTAAGAGAAAGATTTATTTTCATTGCTTATCCTTTTGCATGATTTGAATTTTAGTCTACCTATGTATGTATATATGCATGTATATGTTTTCCATTATTTTTTCTATGCCCATATTCTTTGACCTAGTATTTTGACTGCAGGAATTAAGGAAGTAACTGGACAAATACTTAAAGATAGGACTATTTCTTGAAGCATTGTCCAATAGTGAAAACTTGGAAACTGTAATTATGTTCAGGAACAGGACAGTGATAAAATAAATTCTATGTCCATATAATGGAATCTGATACAGGCCTCATAAATGACAGTACTAATTTATATATTTATTGAAATGGAAAGATGTCATGGTATATTATAAACTAAAAAAGCAAGTCACAAAACAATGTGTAGCATGATTTTACTTTCATATACTTGCATTTATATCTCTATATGTGAAGGAGCATATCTATAAGGATACGTACCAGAATTTTATTTTTATTTATTTATTTATATTTTTGAGATGGAGTCTCACTCTGTCATCCAGGCTGGAGTGCAGTGATGCGATCTTGGCTCACTGCAACCTCCGCCTTCTAGGTTTAAGCAATTGTTCTGCCTTAGCCTCCTGAGTAGCTGGGATTACAGGCAGATGCCATGTCTCCCAGCTAATTTTTATATTTTTAGTAGAGACAGGGTTTCACCATGTTGATCAGGCTGGTGTTGAGCTCTTGACCTTGTGATCTGCCCATCTCAGCCTCCCAAAGTGCTGGGATTATAGGCTTGAGTCATAGCGCCCAGTCCAGAATTTTAACAGAGATGACCATTGGATGGTGAAACTTTGGGTGGTTTAAAATTTTTCTGTTAATATACCTGTATTTTCTAATTTTTCCTCAATCTGTATTATTTGTGTGTATGGTTTATCTGTGTATGTCTGTGTGTGTATCTCCAAAATGATTATAACTAAAAAAAAATTTTTAGGCCAAGCATGGTGGCTCATGCCTGCAATCCCAGCACTTTAGGAGGCCAAGGCAGGGGTATCACTTGGGCCCAGGAGTTCAAGACCAGCCTGGACAACACAGGAAGACTCTGTATCTGAAAAAAAACTCTGCATATATATATATATGTGTATATATATATATACACATATATATATATATGTATTAAACCCTTAGCACTGGAAATACACCAGTATATAAGTAATAGTGGGTGTCTTTGTGAGGTGGAACTGGGGGACAATTCTTCATTTAACTTTTTGTGTCTTCCAAATTTGCTATAATGAATATCTATATTTTATTTATTTAATTAATTTATTTTTTGGAGATAGAGTCTTTCTCTGTCTCCCAGGCTGGAGTGCAGTGGTGCAATCATGGCTCACTGCAGCCTTGACATCCCAGGTTCAAGTAATCCTTCCACCTCAGACTCCTGAGTAGGTGGGACTACAGGCACATGCTGCCACACCCGACTAATTTTTAAAATTTTTTGTAGAGATGGGGTCTCCCGATGTTGCCTAGGCTAGTCTTGAACTTCTGACCTCAAGCAATCCTCCCACCTCAGCATCCCAAAGTGTTGGGATTGCAGGCATGAACCACTGTGCCCAGTCTTATTTTATATTATAAAAAGAATGATTGAAAAGTAATGTTAGGGACCATCTTAAAACACTGTATGATTCCAAGTGTATGACATTCTGGATAAAGCAAAACTATGGAGACAGGAAAAGGATTAGTGGTTGCCAGGGGTTAGGAACAGGAAGGAAGAGATGAGTAGGTGGAGCACAGAGATTTTTAGGGCAGTGAAACTATTATTTATGATGTTGTAATGGTGGATATGTCATTATACATTTGTCAAACCTACAGAACATACAACATAAAGAGTGAACCTAACATAAACTGTACACTTTAGTTAATAATAATAATAATGTTTTCAGTATAGATTCCTCACTTGTAATAAGTGTACCACACTAATGCAAGATATTAATAGTAGGGGAATCTATGTATATGTGAGGGGGTGGGCAAAGGGGGATGTCTATGGGAACTTTCTGTACTTACCACTCAATTTTTCTATAAAGCTAAAATTGTTCTAAAAATGAAGTCTATTAATTTTTTTTTTAAAAAAGGTAAATTATCACAAATGAAGAAAATCATGCAGAAGTTCCTAAATGGCAGAGTTGACCCTCTCTTCAAGCTCTATGAAGCTGCAGATTTGAGGGCCACATCCAGGGCCCTCGACAGGCATCTCCTGTCAGCTGTGGTGTGCAGTGCCCTGTGCAATTCAACAGACTGTTTTTCTTTGATTTCCACAGGTTTTGGACCCAGGCAAGGATGGAAATGTATCAGAATAAGCAAAAGTGATAGAGTTAACTGTGCACTTCCTGATATTAAACAAGAACAAATATGGGAAATAAATAATTGTAATATTAACATTTTATATAAGCAGACTACTGTGGCCAATGGCTGGATGGGAACGTCAAGAGGAAATAAAGGGAGATGGTAGAAGGTTAGGAAGCATTGATGGGAAAGGGAGAATTTCAGAGGTAAAGTGTGGAATGATTGCACCTCATAAAATTTTTGAGTAACCAGATAATATTTGTGTTATGTGCTGAATTACATCTCTTCAAAATTCATATGATGAACCTCTCTAACCCAGAATGTGTATGTCAGAATGTGACTGTATATGGAGATAGGGCCTTTAAAGAAGTAATCAAGTTAATACGAGGCTGTAAGAGTGGGCCTTAATGCAGTCTTCCTTCTTTCTCTCCTTGGATTCCTTAGTGAAGATAATTTTCTCTGGTAATATGATTTAGTTTCTTGCTTTTTACTTTTTGTGACTCTATTGCATGTTTTATGGTTTGAGGTTACTATGAAGCTTGCAAATACTATGACCCATTATTTTAAGCTAGTGACACCACTGTTTGCGTAAACAAACAAGGAAAAAAAAAAACAACCCACTAATACTCTATGCCTTAACTTTATACCTCCACTTTTTAACATTTCATTGTTTCTATGTGTATCTTATCGTACTGCCTAAGTCTTGAAAAGTCGTTGTAGTTATTATTTTTGATTGGTTCATTGTTTAGTCTTTCTACTTAAGGTAAGAGTAATTACACACAACAGTTACAGCGTTATGATGTTCGGTGCTTTTCTGTGTACTTACTGCTACCCGTGAGTTTTGTACCTTCAGATGATTACTTATGTCTCATTAATGTCCTTTTTTTTTCTGATTGAAATATTCCCTTTAGCATTTCTTGTAGGACAGGCCTGGTATTAATGAAATCCCTCAGCTTTTGTTTTTCTGGGAAAGTCTTTATTTCTCATTCATGTTTGAAGTATATTTTCACCAAATATACTATTCTAGGGTAAACATCGTTTTCCTTCAGCACTTTATATATGTCATACCATTTAAATATATCTGATATAATTCTGCATTTCTTCTCTGCGTTATCTTGAATTTTTTTGAGTTTCCTCAACATGGATATTTTGAATCCTCTGTCTGAAAGGTCACATATTTCTGTTTCTCCAGGATTGGTTATTGGTTTCTTATTTAGTTCATCTGATGAGGTTATGCTTTCCTGGATGTTGTTGGTGCTAGTAGATATTCTTTGGTGTCTGTGTGCTATAGCTGGCCTAAAGTTAGAGCCTGAACAACACTATTTTATAAAAGACAAAGTTGTGTTTTAAAATAAGTTGTAACGGCTGCCCTATTCTCCTCACAATAACTGCTGGCCTTGGTTTCTGTAAATAAAACTGCGAGCCTTTCTCTGCAAACTAGGTAAGGCTGCATACCTTCCTTATCAGTAACTGCCAAAATTGCTAGCCTTTGCTTACTGGTAGTGACTAGAATAAACAGCCCAAGCTAATTTCATCATGGCCCCTGCGCCCTGTAATAAATAACTAAGATCTGTTATTTCCACTACAACCCAGATGATGTGCAAACTCAGGCTTATCTTGACTTCTGTAAGCCACTTAGGTAACAATCGAAGTGACAATATAGCCACAATGTGTCCTCTAGCCCTTGGAATGTCCAGAGACCTGCACCCTCCTCTCTGCCTGGGACCCTAAATGTCTGAATCCCTTCACCCCCTCCCCTGCCACATACCCTTACCTGGGAGGAAGGTATAAAAAGGTATTGACACCCTCCCTCCGGGGCCACCGGTTGGAGAGACGTGAGTCCTCCGTGGTCGCCGGCAATAAAAACCCTGCAATTTGGCCTACTTTTGTCTTGGTGTTAACTTTCTATGCTCGGTTCAGTACAACATTTGGGCGTTAAGGAATTAGGTATTTGTTGTAATCTTCACAGTCTGGGGTTATTTGTAGCTGTCCTTCTTAGGGAGGCTTTTCAGATATTTGAAAGAACTTTAGTGCTGTGATCTAAGCTATATCTACTTTAGGGGGCACTCCAAACTCATTAATGCTGTGGTTTCTGTAAATTCATAGAGGTACTGCCTTGATGGTCTTGGAAAATATCTAAGAGAATTCTCTGGATTACCAGGCAGAGACTCTTGTTGTCTTCCCTTACTATCTCCCAAACATACTGAGTCTCTCTTTCTGTTCTGAGCCACCTAAAGCTGGGGATGGAGTGACACAAGCACCCCGTGGCCATCACTACTTTGACTGCTTTGGGTCAGAACTGAGGCCAGCACAGCACTGAGTCTCCCACAAGGCCTGGTGTAACCATTCCCTGGCTACTGCTTAGGTCCACTCAAGGCCCTGGGCCTTGTCAATCAGCAGGTGGCAAAGCCAGCCAGGCCTGTATTCTTTCCTTCAGGGCAGCAAGGTTCCTCAGGCCCCAGGTGGGTTTGGAAGTGCCATCTAGGGGCCAGGGACTACAGTAAAGTATCTTAGATGTCTACCTGGTGTTCTACTCTATCTACTCTATTGTTCTACTCTACTCAAACCAAAAGATGCAGTCCTTCCCACTCTTCCCTCCTTTTTGCAAAGGAAGATGAGCCCCACCCAGTAGCCACTGCCAACCTATGCCGTGAGAAGTACTGTCAGCTTATAGCTGATGTTCCCTTAAGCCCCAAGATCTCTTAAGTCAGCTTGTGGTGAATGCTGCCTGGCTTGGGACTTACCCTTCAGGGCAGTGGTTTTTCCCTATGGCCCAGGGCATGTCCGGAAAATGTCATCCAAGAGTTAAGTCCTGGCTTCAGAGACCCCAAGTGCCTGCTTGGTGCTCTACTACCCCCCTGTGGCTGTTCTGGCACCTAAGCCCCTTTACGTTTCTTTCTGCTTTTCTCAAGCAGGAGTTTTTCCCGGTAGCCACCACAGCTGGTAATGTGCTGAGTCTCCTGTGAATCCAGCAAATCTCAGAGGCTCACTGAAGGCCCTCGATGTAGTACCTGCATATTGCTGCTCGTTATTCAGGATCCAAGGGCTTTTCAGTTAGCAGATGATAAATGCTGCCAGGACTGGGTCCTTTCCTTCAAAGCAGTGGGTTCCCTTCTAGAAATGTCATCTAGGAGCTGGGGCCTGGAAAGAGGCCTCACAATTCAGACCGGTGCCCTATCCTGCTGTGACTGAGCTGGTTTCCTAGATGCAAGACAAAGTCCTCCCTACTCTTCCTTCTCCTCTCCTTAAGTGGAAGGAAGAGGCCTCTTTTGGAGCCTCAAGCTGTATAGCCTGGTGTTAGGGGAGGGGTCATGCCAGTACTCCCTTGGCTGTTCCAGCTGGTGTCTCAATATGTCACATCGTGCCCCCTCAGTCCACTGTCTTTAGGCCTAGTTCAAGACTAGGACTGCCTAAGAGTTGCAGTTCTTATGGCCTGGACTGTCTTTCAAGTTTACTTGGAGACACAGAGTGCTATAGGCCTCAGTGGCAAGGTTTGCAATCACTCAAGATCAAGATCACTGGGATTCGCAATTCCCTCTGGCTAAGGCTGGTTTAAATGCTCGCTCTGTGGGCGCGTGTCAGCTAAGTTTAATTCAGGTTTCCTTTCTACTCTAATAGGAGGGCACTGAGTCCAGTGATATTGCTGTGCTCTGCCTCCTCCACCTCCCAGAGATGCTCTCCACACCATGCTTCCGCTGCCAGGGTGGGGGAGGGGCGGCCTTATAGATCCAGGACTGTTTTTCCTGTCTCTTCAGTGTCTCTTTCAGTAACACGAAGTTAAAACCAGGTAGTATGAGTGCTTACCTAATTTTTGGTTCTTATGAAGGTGTTGTTTTCTGTGTAGATAATTGTTAATTTTGTGTTTTTGCAGAGTGGGGGGATGGCCCATGGAGCTTTCTATTCCATCTTGCTCTGCCTTAACCTATCAAGAAAAGGAATTTGTATTTTACAGTCATGGAGGCTAAGAAATCCAAGATTGAAAAGCTACATCTGGTGAGGGCCTTCTTGCTGGAAGAAACTTCCTGGAGAGTTCCAAGGTGGCACAGGGCAGCACATGGGGGGGGGCTTACTGTGCTAGCTTACATGCTAGCTCAGGTCTCTCTTCTTTCTCTTACAAAGCCACCAGTTCTCCCCCTATGATAACTCATTAACCCATTAATGTATTAATTCATGAATGGATTAATCAGTTCTTGAGGGTAGAGCCTTCATGAACCAATTACCTCTTAAAGGCCTTACCTCTCAATACTGCCACATTGGGGATTAAGTTTCAACATGAATTTTGGAAGGGACGTTCAAACCATAGCAGTATGCATCTCTAAAATATAAGGACATTTTCTTACATAATCACAATATCATTATCATACCCAAGAAAAAATTAACAGCAATCCCTTAATATCATCTAAAACTAGTCATATGCATACTTCCCTAGTAGCCTCTAAATGTCTTTAATGCACTCAGCATGAAAACATGTACTAGAATATAAAATGTTAGCATGTGTTGCATGTAGAAAGGATAAGCATTATTTCTTGAAAATGTGTGTGTGTGTGTATGTGTTTGTGTGTGTGTGTGTGCGCGCGTGTGTGTGCGTGTACTGGATTGCAAAACTAAAATGTTTTTCGTTTTTTTGCCGTGGGACATGGTATAAAAAGTTGAAAAGCTTTTATGTAGATGGTGAAAGTATCAATAAAGTCAAAAACAGAAGCAAGATGTTCAACAACAGTGCTTCTCGTCAACATTTTCTTGGAGGTTCCAGTCAATGTGAAAGAGAAAGAAAAGTGTATAAATATTGTAAAGGAAGAGACAAAACTGTCATTGTTTTCAAACACTATAATTTTCTTCTAGAAAATCTGAGAGAATGTATATAACTAAAAAGCTTTGTTTATTGTTTTTGAAAGTAATGTTGGCTAGGCGTGGTGGCTCACACCTGTAATCCCAGCACTTTGGGAGGCCGAGGTGGGTGGATCACCTGAGGTAAGGAGTTTGAGACCAGCCTGGCCAACATGGTAAAACGTCTCTACTAAAAATACAAATATTAGCCGAGCATGACGGCACATGCCAGTAATCCCAGCTACTCGGGAGGCAGAGGCAGGAGAATCGCTTGACTCTGGGAGGTGAAGATTGCAGTGAGCCGAGATCACACCACTGTACTCTAGCCTGGGTGACAGAGCAAAACTCTGTCTCAAAAAAAAAAAAAAAAAAGAATAGAAAAAAAGAAAGTAATGTCAAAAATTTAATTCACATTTGTTCAGTCATTCACATCCATATCCAAATTTTCTTCCACGTGCAGCTCACAGTTATCTCTAGGTTGGTGAGTGGGACAGGGTTGTTTGGTTCTGATCAAACTCACAGGAAAATGAGACAATATTGGCTTGGTGTGGTGGCTCATGCCTGTAATCCCAGCACTTTGAGAGGCTGAAGAGAGAGGATTCCTTGCAGCCAGGAGTCCAAGATCAGCCTGGGCAACAGTGTGAGATCCTGTCTCTACAAAATTTAAAAAGTTAGCTGACCGTAGTGGTGTGTGCCTATAGCCTCTGCTACTCTGGAGGCTGAGGCAGGAAAATGGCTTGAGCCTGGAAGATGGCTTGAGCCCAGGGGTTCAAGGATGTAGTGAACTATGACCATGCCACTGTACTCCAGAATGGGCAATAGGGTGAGACCTTGTCTCTCCAAACAAAACAAACAAAAAAAGAAAATGAGATAGCATCTGTTAAGTTTAGATATAACGCCCTGGCATTGTTTATTTTGTTGTGTGTTCTTTCTGATTTCCTGCTATGCTTTTGTCCATCCTTTATTTTATTTTAGAGACAAAGTCTCACTCTCTTGTCCATGCTGGAGTGCAACAGTGTGATCATAGCTCACTGCAGCCTCAAACTCCTGGGCTCAAGCAATCCTTCTGCTTCAGGTTTCTGAATCGCTGGACTATAGGAGTGCACCACCACACTAGGCCTCCATCTTTTATTTTTTACCTTTTGATTGATGTATACATACATAAAAGCAAACATACTGTAAGCTGATGAAGTTGCAAAAACTGAAAACACCCATGTAATGGGCAGCCAATCAGCAAACAGAACATTGTTAATGTTGCAGGGGTGGAGGGGAGGAACGGCAGTGGAGGAAGGGCTTACAGAGTAAGTCATTTGGGTAAACATCTGTTATTATCTGAGCTTTGATATATATTTGGTTTTGTTAAAACAGAGCACATTTTAAAATATATTCCACAGCCAAACTGATATTACTTTTAAATTATTTGATAGCTTAAATTATCTGACGCTGCTCACCTCCATTGGTAAAAGTAATTAAATTATACATATATAATTTATTGTCCTTTATGTTTAATGATAACATGGCTAATAGTGAGAGAAATGTGATGTGGTCGATGGTTCAGCATATGACCAATAATTATTTTAATACTATGCATGTGTGAACATAAAATGGTTGCAAGTACTGGGAATAGCAAACCGCGGCAAACTGTGTCAGGCCTCTGGGGAGGCAAACTTCCCTAAGCCTTCATGTTCCAGTTGCAGAGTGACCTTGTCTCTGTTACAGTACATAACAAACTTAAGGGCTTAAAACCCCTTTTGTAGCATTACAGAATAACCAGACTTGTAGGCTCCTTGTGAGACTCGCTCCCACCAGCTGCACTGTCTATTGATAAGCATATGCTTTTAGTTCATGAGAAACTCACATAAACTGCCACTGTTATCAATTTTATGTTTGATGCACAGCCTTCCTTCACTGATTCACCCTGCCACCTTCACTATAGATAACAGTGATTGTGCTCAATAAACATGTGAAAGTCAGAGCTCGGGGCCTTCACTGCCTCCAGTAAAAAGTGATGGTCCCCTGGTCCTGCTTTCTCTCTTAATCTTTCTTTTTCTCATTCCTTTGTTGCCACCAAACTCGGGGTACCCACGGGAGGGGTGTGGGACTGGTTCCCTACAGTTAGCACCCCAGAAGCCTCCTTGTGTCCCTTTCACTTGCCCCTCAACTCCCCAAATAATTAAAACAAATGTAATAGATTTAAAGTGATGGCAACAAGAGGAATTATTGTAAACAGAATCATACTCTAAGCACACTTGCTATAAAGCAAAAAATATTTTGTAATTTGGGTAAACACCTGTTATCATTTGAGCTGTGATATATATTTGGTTTCGTTAAAGCAGAGCACATTTTAAAATATATTCCACAGCCAAACTGACATTAGTTTTGAATTATTTGATAGCTTGAATTATCTGATGCTGCTCACCTCCATTGGTAAAAGTAATTAAATTACACATATATAATTTATTGTCCTTTATGTTTAATGATAACATGGCTAATAGTGAGAGAAATGTGATGTGGTCGATGGTTCAGTATATGACCAATAATTATTTTAATACTATGCATGTGTAAACATTATCCTTTACTTTGTAACCATAATAGTAGATTTTGCTGGAATTTGTGAGTCTGTCTTGTAACCAAAAGAGGGTCTGGCTGCTTGTTGCTTGCAATAAGAAGTTAAAATGGCAAGAGCCAGATATGATAAAAAAGGGAGTGAATTTTATTTTCTGTTGCCAGCAAGGGGTAAAGTGGCTGGAATCCTTTCCAGAAATTGCCAATTTCCAATTTCTGGAGAGAGGGCAAGGGTTTAAGAAGAGGGGCTTGGAATGCAAGAGAGGAAGGGGGCTAAGATGTGACAGGTGGCATGACTTGCTCTGATGGCTTATCTTGAATCATTGTTCCATCTGGTGAAGGAGCTGGCACCACTGTGGGCCTGACAGGTTACAAATCAATCACATTCAATCTTGCAGTCAATCTTTAGCCCAGAGGGAACTCCCATCTTGAAGTAATCTCCTGCTGGGGAGAGAATTCTGGAGGTGCCTGTTTCATGTCAGGATTTGGTCCTTGAAGCTTCTAAGGAAATATATGACCAGATAAGTGAGCCCGGTGTGAACTTAACAAGCATCCAGGTAAATAAATACGCATATGGTATGGGAGCATAAGGTGGGAAAGGGGAGTGGAGTTTTAAAGGACATCCCGAGTCTGGATTTCAAGAAAAAAGAAAACACATCTGTAGTTTGTCTCAAAGCTATGTCTTGAGACTGGAGAGAAAGAAGAAAAGGAAAAAATGTTTTAAAACATGGTTTGAAGCTAAGCTGCTCTATTACACACTGATATAATTTTTGCAAAGGCAGTTTCAGTTCCCTCATCTTATGATTAGGCCAATGTCTGTGCAAACTTGACTTACTTTAAACTGTTCTTAAAATGTTTATTTTGCCCTCTCTTTTCTTATCTGTGTTAATTCCAGTCTTTGATCATGAGCTATTTGACTACTCCACTCTCATTGGAGAATTAGGCATGTCCCAGGGTTGATCCCTTGGGAAACGGCCTGACTGGAAAACAAAATTATTTGCAGTGAGAACTATAACTGTCATGGCCAGTACATACCAGAAAGTTGCAGTTCACGAAGCTTATTGTGTATTAGATTCACCTCGGTTACTTGAGCAGTTTTATAACTTCCCTTTACGTGCATTACATTGTTGTTCCATTTGGAGTTTCACCGGACATATGATTTAATAAACTTAGTGGGGCTCGGGAATCTGTGTGGCAAGCTACATGGAACTAGGCTGTTTTTGTAATGGCTCCTCCATGACCAGGTCTGTACCTCACCATTTTCCAGACTCTCATGTTTCAAACCCCCATTATTGTTACTCTCCCAAGCCTGCCCTTTTCTGATAGTATTCATTGCACTGTTCCTTTTAGCCTTTCTTTCAGCAAGAAAATCAAATAACTTATTGTTCACATTTCAGAACCCTAGTTAACAGACTAATGCATAATAACATTTGTATCCTTGGTAGGTTCAATGCAGAAAATCTGAGCAAGGTAGCTACTTAGCCTATCAAAAGCGACTTGAAGATCATTATCAATTTTCTTTACACATGTAGCTGTCTTTGCATATGTCCCAGAGGCTATCTCTGCCATTTTACTATGTGGTCTAACGTGACTGCACATGAAACCATACTTGATGACAAGAAAATGGACAGAAAGAAGTCTCGTCTACCACCACAGAGAATGCTGAATGCATCAACTTCTGTGTGAATTTCTACTGTTGTTTCATGGTATCTGGATTCTCTAGCCAGTTTATAGCTCAAGGACATGCCAGTTTTCTTGATTTCCATTTCCGTAGGTTCACTGGGGCACACTGGTATCCAGTGAGTTGTTTAGGTAGCAGTGACTACTGATAGCTTTGGGATCTCAGAAAATCTTGGGCTTTCCTAATGCAGCTTATGGATGATCTTGTTTCTCTAACCCCAATTTTTTTTAAATTACTTATTTATTTTGAAATAATTATTTATTTATTACTTATTCAAAATAAATAAGTAATACAATAACATGGTTCAAAAATTAAAACAAAACAACAAGATTTACATTTAGAACTCCCATACCTACTCCTGTCCCCATCTAACTTATACTTCCTACTCCCATAAATAACTACATTATTCGTTTCTTATATATTCTTTCAGTGTTTCTTCTTTTTTTTTTTTTTTTGTAGAGATAGGGATCTTACTATGTTGCCCAGCATGGTCTTGAACTCCTTGCCTCCAGCGATTATTCAGCTTTGGCCTCCCAAAGTGCTGGGAGACAGTCGTGAGCCACCGTGTCTTGCCAGTGTTTCTTTATGCAAACACAAGTCATATATATATATATATATATATATATATATAAATAAAATCTTAGAGACAGGAGACAGGGTTTGTCTCTGCCACCCAGACGACAGTGTAGTGGTGCCATCATAGCTTACTGCAGCCTTCAACTCCTGGGCTCAAGCAATTTTCCACCTCAGCCTCCTGAGTAGCTGGAATTAGAGGTGTGTGCTGTGCTACCATGCCTAATTTTTGTATTTTTTGTAGAGACAGGGTCTGACGATGTGGCCCAGGCTGGTCTTGAATTCCCCACTTCACCCTCCCAAAATGCTGGGAATTACAGGCATGAGTCACTGTGCCCAGCCAAAAAATATACATTTTTTTTTTGAGACGGAGTCTCATTCTGTCACCCAGGCTGTAGTATGGTGGCACAATCTCGGCTCACTGCAACCTCTGCCTCCCGGGTTCAAACAATTCTCCTGCCTCAGCCTTCCAAGTAGCTGGGACTACAGGCGCGTGCCACCACACCTAGCTAATTTTTGTAATTTTAGTAGAGACAGGGTTTTACCATGTTGGCCAGGCTGGTCTCAAACTCCTGACTTCAGTTGATCTGCATGCCTCAGCCTCCCAAAGTGCTGAGATTACAGATGTGAGCCACTGCGCCTAGCCAAAAATATACATTCTTATTTTCCCCCTTTGGTACAAAAAAGGTAGCATATTACTGTATGCTGTTCTGCATCTTGCTTTCTTTCCCTAACTACATCCTGGAGATCTTTCCATATCAGTACTTACAGAGCTCCCTCATTCTTGACGTTCCTCTAGTACAGTATTCAATTGTATTGATGTACCATAGTTTATTTAACTAGTTCTTTATTGACAGACACTTTGGATTTTTCCTGTCTTTTGCTATGACAAACAATGAGAAAATGTACATACATAAATACATAAAGTACAGATTTATCCATACACTAGATTCACAGAAATGGAACTGCTGGCTCAAAGGGTAAATGTATTAAATCTTTGTGTCATTTAGAGTTTACCTGCCATATGTGTGAAGAAGAGATCCAACTTATCTTTTCTACATAGCTATGCAGTTGTCTCAACACCATTGATTTAAAATAAAAGTCAATTATTACCCCACTGATTTGACTTGGTACTAATTTTCTATGTGCATTTGGTTCTATTTATAAACTTTTGATTCTGTCCCATTGATCTTTCTACTCATGTTCCAGTGACTCAATGTGTGCTTTTTTCATTTTGCAAGGTTAGCTCATCATAGCTTTATTAGGGAGGAGACTGTTACTGTAACAAAGATTGTATACAAGTAGTTTAAACAAGATAGAAGTTGATTTCTCTGTCATGTTAACAGCATAGAAGTGAGTGGCCTAGGACTGGTGAGGAAGCACTACCATCACTTAGGCCAAAGTGGCTGCTCCAGCTTCTGCCATCTCCCAGTCAGCAGAAGGCAGAAAAGGGCCAAAAGACAGCATGAACTTTCCTTTTTAGGGTCACTATGTGGAAATGGCTTACATCAGTTGCCCAGAACTTGGTCACATGGCCACTCCAAGCCACAAGGAAGATAGAGAAATGTAGTCTCTTGCTGGATAGCCATGTGTTTGATTAAAATTTAGGAGTTCTATTAGTGAAGAATGATAATCTGATGGTAAGGACCTCAATGTAGAAGGTATCGGGGCATTGTAACCTAAATAGTGGCATAAACTTTCCTCCAGGAATTCACAATAGAGGACTGGTGCAGAGAAGTCTAGGGTTCACGTAGGCTCTATCTCTTACCTTCATATTTTTGAGGTTCTCTTTGCTTAGAATTGTATTTAGTGTTTGTTAGACCTCTTGCATGCTCTTTCTCTTTCTTTCTGTATATGTTGCTATATGTGTGTGCATTTTTTTCTTTTGTTCTTTTGTCACTGCTTTATTCACATGTCCCTGGAGATATCAAGCTATTTGAGGCAACTCTTTGGGCTTGTTAATGTATTAATTGGCAAAAAGAAGCCTCTCAGGGAACAAAAGCCTGAGTCTGTTTATACCTATGAATTTCCTATCTCTCTTCCTTTGATATCTCCCTTGAATGTGGTAAAGAATAGTCAATTGGCCGGGTGCGGTGGCTCTCGCCTGTAATCCAAGCACTTTGGAGGCCAAGGCGGGCGGATCACCTGAGGTCGGGAGTTCAAGACCAGCCTGACCAACATGGTGAAACCCCGTCTTTATTAAAAAAAAAAAAAAAAGAATAGTCAATTTAAGTGGTTCAAGTGGCTCTTTTACATTTACACAAGGCCACGCTTGTATATAAAAGGGGATCTGGGTAATAGGTAACTAAACTAAAGGATAGGAAAAAGCCACAAAGGAAAGATCCTATAGCCTTAGAGAGACTGTATGATTTATCACCTAAACTGGGATACTTTAAAAAGTTTAGGGAGGCTGGGTGTGGTGGCTCACACCTGTAGTCCTAGTTACTTGGGAGACTGAGGCAAAAAGATTCCTTGAGCCCAGGAGGTTGAGTCTGATTGCAGTGAGCTGATTGCTGGAGTACACTCCAGCCTGGGAGATGGAGTGAGGTCCTGTCTTTAAAACAAGCAAACAAACAACCCCCTCCACCATGGCTCCCCACCAAAAAAAAACACAAGAAGACTTTCTTTTGGCACACACACATTTTGATAAGTTTCTTAGCTATATCTGTCTCTAATACCGTGTTACTGGTATTTTTCTGAAAAATGTATTTTTTTCAATATGCTCTTATTAAGTTTTTTCATAAAACTGCCTGCAATCTGTCTCACAGTTGCATTTTATGGTTAACAAATGTAACATTACAGACATCTTCAATTGATTTTTTCTCTACAGATCATGTCTACCTAAAAGGAAGAAGTGTAGGCAAAATATGGAGAGGTCATTTGGGCCAAGGTTGAGAACTGCAGCCTGGGACACACTTCCAGGTTGCCTTGAAGAGTACTCTGGAGAACAAAGGGGAGGCTCAAATTTTTTAAGAAAAAAGGACAAATCAGGAGAGGGGGTGATTGCAAAGTTGTTTGTCAGGAATTCTCATTGGTTTAAAGAAATAACATTGGGCCCGGTGTGGTGACTTACACCTGTAATCCCAGTGCTTTAAAAGGCTGAGGCGGGTGGATCACTCGAGGTCAGGAGTTCGAGACCAGCCAGGTCAACATGGTGAAACTCCATCTCTACTAAAAATACAAAAATTAGCCGGGTGTGGTGATGTGGGCTGGTAATCCCAGCTGCTTGGGAGGCTGAGGCAGGAGAATCACTTGAACCCGGGAGGCAGAGGTTGCAATGAGCAAAGATCACACCACTGCACTACAGTCTGAGTAACAGAGTCAGACTCTGTCTCAAAACAAAAAAAAAATTTGGGAGGCTGAGGTGGGTGGATCACCAGGTCAGGAGTTCAAGACCAGCCTGGTCAAGATGGTGAAACCCCATCTCTACTAAAAATACAAAAATTAGCCAGGCGTGGTGGTGGGCGCTTGTAATCCCAGCTACTCGGAAGACTGAGGCAGAGAACTGCTCGAACCTGGGAAGTGGAGTTTGCAGTGAGCCGAGCAAGACTCCGTCTCAAAAACAACAACAAAAAGCCAGCAAGGGAGTCTATCTAGAGCAAACTAGCAAGATGGAATCTCATATAGACATCATAATCTAATAATGGGAGTTATATCTCATCATTTTTGCCACATTCTATTGGTTAGAAGCCAGTCATAGGTCCAGCTCACATTCAAGGGGAGGGAATTATAGAAAGATGTGAATACGGCTGGGCGCGGTGGCTCATGCCTATAATCCCAGCACTTTGGGAGGCTGAGGCGGGTAGATCACGAGGTCAAGAGATTGAGACTATCCTGGCCAACATGGTGAAACCCCATCTCTACTAAAAATACAAAAGTTAGCTGGGCGTGGTGGTGCGTGCCTGTAGTCCCAGCTGCTTGGGAGGCTGAGGCAGGAGAATCGCTTGAACCCGGTAGACGGAGGTTATAGTGAGCTGAGATGGCGCCACTGAACTCCAGCCTGGTGACAGAGGGAGACTCTGTCTCAAAAAAAAAAAAAAAAAAATATGTGAACACTAGAGGGCAGAGATCATGGGCACCATCTTAGAATTCTTCCCAGTGTTCCCTGGGAAATGGCTCTGAGATTGAGATTTGTATGCAGGTGTATTACTGGGGCTGCTTCTGGGACCAACACCTGTAAAGGAGTAAGGAAATCAGACTTAGATAGAGAGGGAGAAGTTTCAATAGAGGCTTCAGTCAACCCCACAGACAGTTCTGAAGCAGAGTTGGTCCTTTAGAGATATCCTGAAAGGAAGCAAGGAAGCCAGGCCTTTGGAACTGCATTGAGCAATCATTGATGGATGCCCCTGGGAAGTGAGTAAAACCTTAGGCAAGGCAGCTTTCTTCAACAGAGGGCAGTTTCTGGGGAGAGACTAAGCTGTGAGCCATCAGCAACCAATACTCCCAGCAGCTAAGAATGAGTGCCTCAGTTCTGAAAGAGGGAATCTGAGTGACATATCACCTGTCTCCGCTCAGTCCCTGCCTGCAACCAGTAAGGCTGGTGGCAGGCCAAGTTTTCATTTGTATTGGAGTATAATTTTGTAACTTCACTTCAGCCTCTGATTGGTTGCTTTATCCAACCGATCAGACTGATCATGGGCCACCACGTCATTTGCATGGGGTGTACACCAAGTGACCAATGGGAAACCTCTAAACGGTATTTAAACCCCAGAAAATTCTGTAACCAAGTTCTTGAGCTGCTTGCTCAGGCCTGCTCCCACCCTGTGGAGTATACTTTTGAAACAGATTCTGCAAAGATCATAACTGAGGAAATTATGACAGTGAAAGAGATCAGACCTATCCTATCTTCTTCTAACCTCTAAAATGTCTTTGCTCATTCCTGTGTATAGGCCAAACTAGCCTTGGGAAGGAATTTATAAACTCTGAAACAAAATTGATAATAGCCCTTTCCCCTTCTTGCCTGGGGACCAGTCTGCCTTTGTAGGACTAACAAATTAGATACAAGATTAGAAATTACGTTTTAGGGGCCATACAGCCTCTGGCTGCAAGAGTCTGAACCTCCCCAAATTGCTCTTCGAATAACACCACTGTTGTAAAACCTAAGATCAATGCTTGAGATATTTTGCAGACCCTGTATTCTGATGCAGAACATGACACCACTCAGGCTGATACTCTGACTCAACTAGTTCGGGCGATTCCACCTAGGAAGAACTCACTTCAGCAAGAACTCACTTTGACCCCCTGGGATATCATCTTCAACTGGACCAATCAACACTCCCTGCGTTCCGAGCCCATACCCCTCAAATTATCCTTAAAAACTGATCCCCGAATGCTCAGGGAGACTGATTTGAGTGGTGATAAAACTCCAGTCTCCTGCACAGTCACTCTGCGTGGATTACTTTCGCCATTGCAATTCTCTTGTCTTGATAAATTGGCTCTGTCTAGGCAGTGGATAAGGTGAACCCATTGGGCGGTTACACTTTTGTTTTCAATAAATTTCTGCTTTTATTGCTTCATTCTTTCCTTGCTTTGTGCATTTTGTCCAATTCTTAGTTCAAAACGCCAAGAACTTGGACACCCTCCACGGGTAACAGGACTACAAGCTCGGCTGGCTAATTTTTTGTATTACTTTTTTTGGTACTTTTAATAGAGATGGGGTTTCGCTATGTTGCTCACGCTGGTCTCGAACCCCCTGGCTCAAGGAATCCGCCGGCCTCGGCCTCCCAAAGTGCCAGGATTAAAGGCGTGAGCCGCAACACCTGGCCCACTAAATGTCTCTGTGCATCAGTTACTTCATTTGCCTAATGAGGTTGGCAGTACCCACTTCGGCGTTTTGTGAGCATTACTTAATACATGAAAAATGCCATATGTGTTTGCCATTAGCATCAATCACGTCATAACCAGAAAAATTACATTGCATTTTTGAGTTAAAAATGGTGGGGACCAGAGTGGACCTAGGCCTTTTCCGACTTCGGAGAGGTCTTTACTATTAAGTAAGCCTTAGGTAGCAGAATCTCGTTAAGGGAGCCGGGAAACCAGGGTTTTTCAAAAGGAGGTGGTATTTGCGTTGATGCCTAGTAGGGCGGCCACGAATACCAGGGGTTGGGGGTGGCGCCTTTTCCAAGGCAGTCCTGGGCTTGCGCAGGGCGGCGGCTTCTCCGGGCGTGGTTCCGGGAAACGCAGCGGCGCCGACCTTGGGCCTAGCACACTCTCTACGTCAGTTCCCAGCATCACCCGGATCTTCGCTGCTTCACTTGTGGGCGCCGAGGCGCTGCCTCCCGCTCCTCCCCTAAGTCGGGAAGGTTCCTTGCGGTTCGCGGCGTGCCGGACGTGACAACTGGAAGCCGCACGTCTCACTTGTACCCTCGCAGACGGACAGCGCCAGGGAGCAATGGCGGCGCGCCGACCGCCTTGGGCCGTGGCCAATAGCGGGTGCTTCTCACGGCGCGCCAGGAAGGGGCGGTGCGGGGGGCGGGGCATCAGGGGGCGGTGCGGCTTAAGTTCTTGCCCGCGTGGTATTCGGCATTCTGCAAGCCTACCGGGCGCACGTCCGCAGCCGGCTCTCTAGCTGTCTGAGTCACCGACCTCTTTCCCCGCTGTATTTCCAAAATGTCTCTTTCTAACAAGCTGACGCTGGACAAGCTGGACGTGAAAGGGAAGCGGGTCATTATGAGGTAATTCTGCACGTTTGCCCGCGTGCCATGTGTGTTCTGTCGCAAACCTCTTTGGCCCGAGCCGACTTATTCTCTCGTCTGCCCTAAGTTACTTTTAGCTTTCGGCTGCTGGGCCCAAGGAGTCCTAGGCTCGGAGGGCGAGGCTGCTCACAGGTTTAGTGGTTTCTAGCCGCGTTTTCCCAGATCAGAAAGCCGCCGAAGTCACCCTTCGGGGTTGGATCCCACTATGGAAGGGCTGAGATTGCTGCTGGGACCCATTTTGTCTTTTTTCCTATTGCTGGAATGCGGTTCCGTTGCCTCCAGCTCCCAGTCGGCGAGATGGGACTTAATGCTTATCCTGCAAATCTCTAGGCTTCAAGGAAGGGACCTTGAAAGGTCATTTTGTTAATTTCCCTTCCCCCACTGCCCTAGACCGTCCCAGATAAATGAGAAACGGCCCACATCTCACAGGTCTCTGCACAAAAGAATATGTTTTCAAGAGGATGTTGGTTTAACTGTTGAGGAGTAGACCTCTTGTCCCGCGCCGCTAAATAATTGGGGTGGGAGGGTAGGGCGGGGCGCACCGGAGGAGGCCCTGCAGAGCTTATGTAACAGGCCTCTGCTGCCCTGCAGTGTGGTAACGTTGGACTCTTGGCCACAGGATTTGCTTCAGGATTATGACATACTAGGTAATGGTAGAGCAGGGTGTGGCTGCTCATACTTGTTGGCCTCCAACTGCATCCCCACGTGTGGCTAGAAAAGCAGAATATTAGCGGTAGAGGAGGGTTCTTCGTGCACTTTGGGTCTCTTAACTCTGCGCATGTGGATCTCTGGTCACTTATCAACATGGCTTCTCTCTTACCTGCCAGAATTGTTAGTATAGTGTGGAGCTTTTACATTTATCCTTTTTGTCA
Organism: Cacajao melanocephalus; assembly: GCA_963573385.1. NCBI lineage: Eukaryota > Metazoa > Chordata > Mammalia > Primates > Pitheciidae > Cacajao > Cacajao melanocephalus. The sequence continues at coordinate 37,165 of CAUYLG010006642.1, read as the reverse complement.
CGTGTGGTATAATATTTGTGCATGCCAGGAGCAAGGTGCAGGAGGATGATGTGGTATGTAACTGATGGACTTGACTGTTCATATACCTTAACAGGATCCAAGAGTGGTGTTTTTGAGGGGCCATAAAGGTTTGTGTTGATAGCATTTTGCAGCCTTGACCTTTTCGGGTAGTGGTTGATTGATGGGTCGGCATGTAGCTGGTGTAATCTAGCCCCTTTCCCAATTTGGTCCGGTTCAAATGAGGGTTTGTGTTGGATATTAACAGACACATAAGTCAGTAGGGGAGCTCCCTTTATTCTAGCTTTAACATATGAGGACACGTTTGAGTTAGGGAACTGTATGGGTGCCCTAAAAGTACATGTAGCTCTCCCCTTCTCTCTAATTTCATTTTGGCCAATTTTATGTTGCAGGTAACCTTCTCTGCCCTGCTGTGGAGATGGAAGAACCCAGTAATTTATGTCCATGAAAAATATCTGGTTTCCACATTTCCCCAAATGACATAGGCCTTTGTAATCTGGACAAAGTAGGAATCACAGCCATGTTAGTACTAGAAGAATGCCCTTTCTGGCCCTCATAAAATCCTAAAAAAAATGGGATAGACCCTGTAAAAAACAGGACAGGTGGACATTGGCATGCAAGTAGCTCTTAGGTTTTAATTAGTTTCTCACATCTCCACTGTGTTCAAGGCTGACCTTTCCAGATGCATGGACCAACTAAAAGACAAGGAGTGGGACATCATGCTGATCACCTTCCTATAATTGCAGTCTTGGGCTTTATTTCCTCCCTCTCTAGGGAAACTGGCTTGAGGAAGCTAGCTGGGGGGTGGGATTGGAGGAGCTGCTTAACTTTTCTCCCTCTGGACCTAATGAAGTTTCATTTAACATGCACACTAACCCCAAGCCTTGAAATGATTGGCAAGTCCTGTTTTGCTGATGGAAAATGACCTGTTCAAGGTTACTGAACTACCAAGTTGGTAGCAGAGTCAGGACTGGAATTTGGGTTTCCTTGGCTGTCAACTAGATCATCTGAATACTCGAGACAGTGACCACAAGGATACGTTGAAATAGACCTTTCTTTTGTAATCAGGATACCCTCTACTTATTGAGGCTGAGGCCAGGAACTTACATCATTCCCTGATTATTAATGTATTTCTTTTGAACAGAGAGTCACATTGTAGGCCTACTTTTTTGGAGGCCCCTAGGCAGCCATGCAGTGTCAGCTCAATTCCTTTTTGTTTCAATGTGGTGATTGCTGGCAGTGTTTCCGTAATGGGGCTTCCTGAGTAGTGGCTGCCTCATTTATTTTCTTTGTCCTGCAGAACCGAACGCGGGTATTTGCTGACTCTTCTGGTCCACTGGTTTGGATTGCCAAGGGAAATTGGTTTGTTGAGGGGACATGGAATAACCAGAAACCTCTGACTTGTTAATTACCAAGTTCCACCTTAGTCGTTTAGGACTCCAGTTGACTTTACAGCCTCTTTGAATACACTTCTGCTTATTTTTGCAGTCATTTCTTTTTTTTCTCTCATAGGTTGCCAGTCATCTGTTGCGTGCTTGTAAAGCACTTCCTTTTTGCTTGCTCCCACCTTTTTTTTTTTTTTAAACCTCACTGGTTTTCTTCAACTTGTTCTAACTTGTAAAGGAACTACCTTGATGTAGTGGGAAGAGAAAAAGGAAAGAATTGAGAGCAGAGGAGAAAAGTCTCTAAGACAGCCATAATATCCCAGTTTTCCAGTTAGGGGAAGTGAAGCATTGATGGATGTGGTTCCTTTGAGAGTTTTTAATGGAACTGGACCTGGGATCTGAGATTTCATGTGATAGAGACTTGATATTCTTATTCTAGCTAAATCAGTGTATTTTTTAATGTTTTATTTTGAAATAATTAAAGATTCACAGGAGGTTACAAAGTTAGTAGAGTGGTGTTGTGTTCACCCATTTTCCCCCGGTGGATGCATCTTACCTAATTATAGTACAGTATCAAAAGTAGGAAATTGACATTGGTATAAAGTGTGTATACTTCTCTGCCATTTTATTACATGTGTAGATTTGTGTAACCACCACCACAATCAAGATACAAAACTATTTGATCACCACCCAACAAGATCTCCTTCATGCCACCCCTTTATAATAATAACTGGCCCTCTTCCTGACTCCTGGTAACTACTGATCTGTCTACTGTTTCTAAAATTTTGTCACTTCAAAAATACTATACAGATAGTATCACATGGTATATACCCTGTTGGGATTAACTTTTTTCACTTAATGTCCTCAAAATTTATCCACATTGTCACATGTATCAACAGTTCATTTCTGTGTATTACTGAGTAGTATTCCATGGTATGGATGTATCATAGTTTGTTTATCCATTAAAGGATATTAGGGTTGTTTCTGATTTGGGGCTATTAGAAATAAAACTTCTGTGAACATTTGTATACAAGTCTTGGTATGGACATATGCTGTCATTTTTCATGAGTAAACACCTAGGAGTGGAATTACTGGGCCATGTCCTTTTGAGGTATCCCCAGACTATTTTCCAAGGTGGCTGCACCATTTTACATTTCTGCCAGGAGTACGTGAGTAATTAGTTTCTCTGCATCATTACCAGCACTTGGTGGTGCCATTATGTTTTATTTTAGTTATTCTTTGTTCTGATGGATATGTAGTGATAGCTGACTTTGTGCCTGAAGCAAAGCTCAGGCGTGTTATAAGGAAATGAAAAAAAAAAAAAAGGGAAGTGTGCATATTTTATGTAAAATGGAACAAGTAGAATCTGTAAGCAAGAGCAGTTCCTGTGGTGGAGTCCTCAGAGGAGAAGCTAAAAAGCAAAGCTGTTGTGAGTATAAGAGATGAGGGGAGGTAATCCAGAGGGCACTGAGGAGAGAGTATAAAACAAGTCTAATTCATTAGTAACTGACACCATGGCAGCTTGGATAGACAAGACAGATTCTTAGGTGTCTCTGCCCAAAGGTATTCCTCCCTGTAAGGGTTAGGGGTAGAGAGTAGCACTGCAAGAAGTGGCGTGTGCCCACCCGTTTTCCATTAGTCCTTTTGAGCATAGGTCTTCTGGGAGGTTGTGTGGGGGAATATGACCCGTGGTAATGGGATACTCTCTCTTCTTTGGAATGTACTTTAAGGCTGGCAGGCTCCTTGTTCAGGATATTTAAAGAAGTTGCTTAGAGAATCAAGTGGCCTGAAAGAAAGGAGAGTGTATTTCTTTCATCAGAGACTTACTGCCTTTAATTTTGAACACTTTAAAAAATGTTTTAATATATATAGATTTCCCTCAACCTACCTTTGGAAAGGCTGTTCTTTGGTGAGGTAGACTGGAATTCAGGCCTAGTGGGTATAGGAAACTGGGGGTCTTCTCAGTATGTTTGTAGGAGTCTGTAATTGCCTTAGCCTTATAGAGGAAGGGGTATTTAAAAAGGCAGAGGAAAAAGATGGAGGCTTATAATCAAGGATAGCAGCAGTCTTCTTGATTAGGTCATACTTCACTGTAGTCCCTTCGCAAGTGATGCTAGCTGTTGTGGTTGATTACTTGTCAAATCACAGAATTACATTTTGGAGAAACATATAAAAACAGCTAACACTTTTATGGCACTTATTGTGTGTCAGGTACTCTTCGAAGCACTTTACAAATTGCAAACTTACTTAATTCTCTCAGTAACTATGAGGTAGATGCTGTCATCCCCATGAGAAAAAAATCACTTAAAAATGATCTTGGCAGGCAAAACTCTTGGACCTTAAAAATAGCTGCCATACATTATTGTTTTCATTCACATTGAAGTAGGCTGAGGTTCCAAGGAGTTCAGAATAATTGGTTTTTAAGAATGGTAAAACAGTAATCTGTTGGGTAGGAGAGACTGCAGTACATTATTTTCTTGTGTCATCTTGATTACGTCCCTTCTAGTTTGCGTTTTTGTTAGGCAGACTAGGGCACATGTCCCACCCTCTCTTCTCAGGCTTTTTGAAAGATGCTGTCTTATGTTGTGTGTATATTGCTTGAAAGATATTTTGTGAACTTTGTACTAGACACTGGGTTTCTTCCCCCTAGTCTTAAGACTTTCTCCATAAAGAATGATTTTCTCTTAATGTGTTTTATTTTTCCAGTTAATTTTTTTCTTTTGAGTCGTGTTAATTTCACAAGGAAGCCAAAATAGTATCAAATGAATTAGGATCAAGATGCATTCCTTATTATTCCTCACCCCTCCAGCTGCTACTCAGATACTATTGTGCCAGGCCCAGACAGACATCTTTTTAGATGGAACTGGTGGCTTTAGCTTCTCAGATCTTCAGGGCTAGTTCTGTGATTTAAGTTAGTTTTTTTTTTTTAATTGTTTTTAAAGTGTGAGATACATACCTAAAAGAGCACAAATTATAAGCTCAAAGAATTACCACAAAATGAGCATGTTTGTATGATCACTGAGGTTAAGAGATAGAACATTACCAGAACCCCAAAGCCTTTGGTGTTCCATCCCAGTCACTACTCCCTCCATCCTCCCCATGACTAAGCACTATTTTGACTTTTAATGCCACTGATTATTTTTAAGATGAGATTTGGATTTCCACCTTATTTAACTGGTTCATTAAAAGTGCATCTCCTAATCTTTGATGGAACAATAATTTGATCATGGCTCTGAATCTTTCTTTTTTAGAGTCGACTTCAATGTTCCTATGAAGAACAACCAGATAACAAACAACCAGAGGTAAGGTCCCTGCTAAGCCTTGGGCTGGGTTTAAGATGTGTGTAGGGATGTAGGATGAAATGGTTTTCCTTTCATATTGTATTATAGAACTGGAGCAATTTAAGACATATGATTTTTGCTTTCTATCAACCCACTATCTGATCTGATTTCTTATTTATGAGAATATTCAAATATAAGCAAAATCTTAAGAAAGAGATTCCCCTCCTCTTGTTTTTTGAAAATTAGAAGAATTTGGAGTTCACTTTCTTTTTTTGAGACAGAGTCTCGCTCTTTCACCCAGACTAGAGTGCAGTGGTATGATCATGGTTCACTGCAGCCTCAACCGTCTGGGCTCAAGCAGTCCTCTGGCCTTAGCCTCCCGAGTAGCTAGGACAACAGGTGTATGCCACTACGCCTGGTTAAATTAAAAAAAATTTTTTTTTGGTAGAGATGGGGTCTCACTATGTTGCCTAGGCTGGTCTCAAACTCCTGGACTCAAGTGATCCTCCTGCCTTGGCTTCCTAAAGTGCTGGGACCACAAGTGTGAGCTACCATGCCTGGCAGAGTTATTCATTTTTAAAGAATATAAAAGTTGGCTGGGTGTGGTGGCTCACACTTGTAATCCTAGCACTTTAGAAGGCCGAGGCAAGAGGAGTGCTTGAGGCCAATAGTTTGAGACTAGCATGGCCAACATAGTGAGATACCATCTCTATAAAATACAAACATATAAAAAGAATATAAAAATTTAAGGTTACTTGGCTTCTCTTGCAAAATGAATAACTATGTAAAAGAAGGATTTTAAAAGTACCAGTAGTTATTAAGGTTACATATAGTTTTACAAGCCCCCGTTCAGATGGCTCAGATAAAATCAATTTTTGAGAATTTTCATTTGTTTTTGCTTCCAAAAAACAGAAAAGACTTCAGAAGTACATTTTCAGTCAGTTTAGCTGCTCCAATGTCTTGGATCCTATATTTAGAAACAGAAATTTTAAGTGAGAGTACTGCTCTTGCTTTTGATTAGATTGTAAAAGATTTTTATTTATTTATTTTTGTCTTTAGTTTCTTTTTAATTTTTTTTTACTTATAGATTACATATATTTATGGGTCACATGAGATATTTTGATACAAGCATGCAATACATAATAATCATATCAGGTTAAATGGGGTATCCATCAAGAAGGTTTTTATTTACTTTTTTTCTTTTAGCCTCTTTCTGTCGCCTAGGCTGGAGTGCAGTGGCATGATCTCGGCTCGCTGCAACCTCTGTCTCCTGGGCTCAAACGATCCTCTCATCTCAGCCTCCCAGGTAGCTGGGACCACAGGCATGGGCCACCACACCTGGCTACTTTTTTGCATTTTTTTTTTGTAGAGACAGGGTTTCGCCATGTTGCCCAGGCTGGTCTTGAACTCCTGGATGTCACCTACGTTGGCCTCCCAAAGTGCTGGGATTACAGGCATGAGCCCCTGTGCTCGGCCTGTTTAAAATTTTAAATGAAGGGTTTGTGCTGGCAAGGTGCTTTCCAATGATCTAGACCAGTGCTGTCTAATAGAAATATAATGTGAACCAAATTGTATTAATTAAATTAAAGGGACATTTAACTTTTTTTGTACTAAGTCTTCAAGATCTGTTTTTATACTTATAGCACATCTCAATTTGATCTAGTTATATATCTAGTACTCAATGGACATACATGACTAGATAACTATTGGACAGTGCAAGTCTAGATCCAGAACCTCTTCAGGTATTAGTCCCAGAATAGAGCCTGTCATTTTGTCAAGCACTTCCCTGCTGCACCATAGTGGCAGGGTCTTTGTACAGGCAGATCTGATCCCTCTTGATCTTCATTATTATGCAGCACACAGAAAAGATTGGAAATATGCCTGTCAAGGTATTTTAAGAGTAAAGAGCAAAGAAACATGTTTGGAAATCTTTTCATTTCCAGAAATCCATGGAGTTGATTAATACAATGAAGCATTAGAAATAATAGAACTTGATGATAAGGGTCCTGAAAACTAATTAGTCCTGAAAACTAATTGGTTCCATTGCACAAACTTTGTACCTGATACAGATTTTTAAAATTTGATAGAAATGAATTCTTATATCTGCTAAATATTAATAACATAAGATATTTTAGAAATATAACTTTTTTATCATTCAATTTTTTGCTCAAATGTTATCAGACTATCCTGGCCATCCTGTCTAAAAATCTCCTCCACCATTGTTCCCCAATCAGAACAGTGGTTTATTTTTTCTATATCTTACCGTCTGATATGTTACATGCACACACACAGACACACATATGTTTATTGTCTCTCCCCATTAGAATTACACTTCCATGAGAATAGAGACTTTTTAAAAAAGTTTTTTGTTTTATTCTCAGAACCTGGAATGATGGCTGGCACAAAAGAAGCATTCAATAAATATTTGTTGAATAAATAAATGCTTTTTTTGATCAATTTTAATTTCTTATAAACTGGCAAAATGGCAAGTTAGTAGCAGGCTTGTAACAAAACTTTGAAATTTTTAAAGGGAGTTAATTTTTTGATTCATTTGTAATCTAATAAATATGATACATTATGGAAACCAAGCTCTATACAGTACATTTATTTTTTCCTACATAAAAAAGTGACTTAGGATCTATTAATATAATAGGTGCAGAAAAGTTACTACGTGTTTTTGATTTTTCCCTAAATTTCCTTTGATGGTTTCAAGATTTGAGAATTTTATGTATTTTCCATAGTCATATAAGAAGAGTGTTTTAGGGGTCCCCAGGACCACCCACATATCCCACGATGATTTGCTACGACTCAGAGTTGTTCTCATGGCTAAAGTTTATTATGGTGAAAGAATGCATGACAAGATTAGCAAGAGGAAAAGACGTGGGGGAGTCTGGAGAAATCTATGGGCTTCCAGTTTCCTCTAAGGGGACACGTCAAGTGTTCTCCTTTCCTCAGCAGTGAAAAATGCAGTAATTGTCTTCAATGTTTCTGCCTGGAGAAGCCTGCTAGAGACTCAGATCCCAAGACTTTTATTGGGAACTGGTTATGTAGGTATCCTCTGCCTAGCAACTACCAAAATTCCAAACTTAGGCTGGGTGTGGTAGCCCATGCCTGTATTCCCCGCGGTTTGGAAGGCTGAGGCCTGCAGATTGCTTGAGCCCAGGAGTTCAAGATAAGCCTGGACAACATGGCAAAACCCCTACAAAAAATACAAAAATTAGCTGGGCATGGTGGTGTGTTCCTGTAATCCCAGCTACTTGGGAGGCTGAGGTGGGAGGATCACCTGAGCCCCCAGGGAGGTTGAAGCTGCAGTGAGCCGGGATTGTGCCTCTCCTGCCTCTCCACTCCAGCCTGCTGAGTGACAGAGTGAGACTCTGTCTCAAAAAAAAAATTCTAGACTTTTAGAGTGGGACAGGTGTTTAGCATAAATCACCTCGTTTGTATAGACAGTCTAGGAACAGTGAATAGCCCTTAGTCTTGTCGGTTAACTTTGAAAGCCAAGTTCCCAGATACCAGCCAAGATCCAATCTTGCAAGCAGGTCCTTCTGTAGACAGCAGCCTCAGGCCTGCTGTGTTAACTCTTTTCTGTGAAAGGGGCAGATATATAATGAGTTTTTACAATCCTGCATAGAGGGTTGGCATTGTATTTAACTTCTTCCCCTAAGGACCACCACTGAATTACTGATAGTAGATTTGAAGGAACTTGGAGAAGAAAAAGAGCTTTATGTTTTATGAGTTTATCAATAAACTAGTTCCCACTAATTTCTAGAAGTAACTTTGTTGTCTCTTTTTGGTTGCAGGATTAAGGCTGCTGTCCCAAGCATCAAATTCTGCTTAGATAATGGAGCCAAGTCAGTAGTCCTTATGAGCCACCTAGGCCGGCCTGATGGTGTCCCTATGCCTGACAAGTACTCCTTAGAGCCAGTTGCTGTGGAACTCAAATCTCTGCTGGGCAAGTAGGTGCCAGGCTCTGGTGCTGATAGACTTTGTGGGGGAGGAGGTTGTCAAGCATGTCGTTACTGGTTCTTAACTTTCACACTGCTCAAGTGTCTTCATCTCTTCCTCTCCTCAGGGATGTTCTGTTCTTGAAGGACTGTGTAGGCCCAGAAGTAGAGAAAGCCTGTGCCAACCCAGCTGCTGGGTCTGTCATCCTGCTGGAGAACCTCCGCTTTCATGTGGAGGAAGAAGGGAAGGGAAAAGATGCTTCTGGGAACAAGGTAGGACCTGTGATTTTGATATTACTGAGGGGGAGAGGGCCTGAGTCTATAAGAGACGGTGGTTGAAGAATAGAGAAAGCTCATTTATTTTTCCTTAGACACCTTTTATTGAAGTATACATAGACAAATGCACAGCTTAATGGATTATCTCAAAGTAAACACACTTGTGTAACCACCGCCCAGGTTAAGGGGTAGAATCTTACCAACATCCCAGAAGCCCTCCTTCATGTTCAGGTGGTTTTTAAATACGTTTGAAAAGTATGTGAACACCTTTGTGGTGGAAGAGTATTCAGTGAATGTGATGGTCATGATGATGTCACCTTGGATTTAAGGCATTTTCTTAAGAAGTGTAAAGCATTTTCCTTTAAATCTGTCTTTAAGATAAGGAGGTACAGGTATCACCTTATTTCATAAAGAAACTAAGTCTCAAAAGAAAACACTAAGTTTTAGGAAGGTCGTCATATGATTAAGTTAGAGGCAGTGGTGTTGTTGATGGGCTTTAGAGCTCAGCCCATTCGATCAGCAAACTTTTTCTATAAATGGCCAGTTAGTCAGTATTTAAGGCTTTCTGTGTTGTACAGTCAGTTTCATCTGCAAATAGTCTCTGTTGGAACTACTCACCTCTGCTGATACTGTGCAAAAGCAGTCATAGATAACCCACCAAATAGATTACTGTGAACTGACAACCAGAATTCAAATATTCAGTGATAAACCTGGTTCTTTGCAGATGATTTTGAATTTGCCCATTGGCTACAATGGAAGCTAAAGGCATTTTTAGTACTTTCCACTATTTTGGTCTTCAGTGTCTTAGAGAACAAGATGCTCTGAGTCTAGTATCTCCAGTCCCCTTTGGCCTCTCACATTTCTTAAGGTCATTGGGAGTGCCTGCTTTCAAGCAGTTTCTTTTTTTAGCACCAAAGGTGCTGGTCTTGCCTTATCCTGCCTTTGGCATGGTCTTGCTACAGTGTTAGGAGTCAAATACTGACCTAAAATTTGGTGTCCTTTTAAACTAGAACTCATGATGCATGAACTCTAGGGCTTAGAAGTGGCAGGAGGTAATGGGCAAATTGAAGCAAAACTTTTTATTCAGGAAATGATGAGCTATGCTAGCTTATGACTTTTTCAGTTAATTAACTTGACATTTACTTTGTAATGGCTTTTAATACCTGAAATTTCAGGAGTCAGTCCCAAGTTCAAAATGGATTAAAAAAACAAAGTGAGGCTGGGTACGGTGGCTCATGCCTGTAATCCCAGCACTTTGAGAGGCTGAGGTGGGCAGATCACGAGGTCAGGAGTTCAAGACCAGCCTGGCCAACCTGGTGAAACCCTGTCTCTACAAAAAATACAAAAAAATTAGCTGAGTGTGGTGGCAAGTGCCTGTAATCCCAGGTGGTCGGGAGGCTGAGGCAGGAGAATTGCTTGATCCTGGGAGGTGGAGGTTGCGGTGAGCTGAGATCACGCCACTGTATTCCAGCCTGGGCGACAGAGCAAGACTCCGTATCAAAAAACAAAAACAAAGTGAGGACATGAGGACATAAACATTTTTCCTTTATCCAAAGTGCCTATATTGATCTTTTAAGGGCCTTCTCTTTCTTCTAGTTATTTGCAGATCAAAAAAGAGAAATGAGTTCTGATTGATAATTTTTATTTCCATGGCACCTTTTTTCATGAAGAGCTTTCCACTTACCCCGTTTTTCTTTAAATGACTTTTTAAGGATACAGGATCTTGCTCTGTTGCCCATGATAGAGTGCAGTGGCATGATCCTGACTCATTGCAGCCTCAAACTTGTGGGCTGAAGTGATCCTTCTGCCTCATCTTCCCAAGTAGCTAGCTACAGGCACATACTACCATGCCCAGCTGACTTTTAACTTTTTTTTTCTGGTAGAGAAATGGTCTTGCTATGTTGCCCAGGCTGGTCTTGAACTTCTGGACTTAAGTGATCCTCCCATGTTGGCCTCCCAAAGTGTTGGGATTATAGACATGAGCTACTGCACCTGCACTCCTTAACTAGTTCTTAAACAGAGGGGTTATTAATGCCTTTTTGATAGAAGGGGAAATTTCACAGAGAGCAACTTCCCAAAGGTTACACAATGAATTAGTGTTAGAGGTGGACGTAGAACTCGGTCTCCTTACATTTGAGCAGTGTTATCGTTACTAAATGTGTCATCTTCCAATCACTAGTGGCAGATATTGTTCTATTCTAGAGAGGTTATGGGAGCTCCATAGTCTTCAATTTTAGCATTAGTGTCTCTGCAATTCTTTGGGTCTTTAGGGAAAAGCCCCGTTTTTTATGGCAGTCACCTTTACCTCCTTGATACGTACGAGCATAGGAGAAGGCAGTGACTAAAATGAACATCTGCTGTGTGCTAGGTACTCTTCTGTGCCATGTCCTCTTTCATTTGGCTTGCTTCTTGTGAATCTTGGCTTAATCTCCTGCCAGAGACTCTTTGTTTTGCCTATCCTCCCATCTTGCTATCTGTCCCCTTTGGGGTATCCCTTGATGGCAAGCTGACATTTTAAAGCTCTATGTTTAACTTCTACATTTTCTTCCTCTCTCTTTTTGTAGAAGGATATTTCTTCTGTTCTCTTATGTCTAGCTTCCAGGGAAGGCCATAAAATACCTCTTTGTCAATGTAAAGTGTTTCTGAGTTCCTTTTTTGTTGTCATGTTTCCATCTGCCTTCTCTGTCCGAACTTCCCCTTGTTGCTTTTATGAGGAATATGTGTGGGAGCCCCTTTTACTTCATAGAAAGGCCTTGGTAGCCAGCAGCTTGAATCAGGTATGATAGTAACTTTCACAAAGAGAATGTGTTAAAATGAGGAACTAAGTCAAGGAGAGGGAAGGATAATCAGAACCTTGAGCTGAAGGCTGGGGTGAGGCTAGTGGGATGTGGTTAACTTAATGTGATTAGAGGTTAAGCCATGGTTCAAGAATATTAGGTTTGCAATTTGAGGGAAGGTAAGGGAGAGCAGAAACATGCAGAAATGACCAAAGTACCTGGAATATTTGGAAGAAAGAACACATCCTACTGCTGGTTGTAAAAAATTACTGTCCCACCTACTCGGTCTTTAGAGATGTTCAAGAGGACTCTTGGTGTATGAAATGCTTTTGTAGTTGTCTTTGGAGCCATCATATTTTCTGTTTCTGTTTTTCTCTCTAGGTTAAAGCTGAGCCAGCCAAAATAGAAGCTTTCCGAGCTTCACTTTCCAAGCTAGGGGATGTCTATGTTAACGATGCTTTTGGCACTGCTCACAGAGCCCACAGGTACCAAGAACCTTGTTGACTACCACACTGAGAACAGTATTCCTGTTTACTTGAGTAGCCCAAGCTCTGGGTTGCTTTTGGAGAGTTCTGTGTTATACGGAGATCCTTTTAGCTTATCTAATTGGAGCTACCACTGTGGCTCTGGTTGAGTATCTCTCATCCAAAGAGGAAATAAAGGTTAAAAAAAAATTGGTAATTGTAGAGCTTTTTACAGAGTTTCAGGAAGAGGTTGCTCTTTTTCACCTTAGATATTTTGTGCAGTTATCCCTTTGTGAACGTTGTAAGATCAGACACTCATGCTTTCAGTAGGAAGCAAATTGAGGAATCCTCTTCTGCTATCATCAACTGGCCAGTTTACTTACTGTGATTAGCTCTTTGGCCTACTGAAGAGTGTTAACTTGGTATCTTAAATTCAACCTAAGTTTGTTACTTTGTACTCTTTCCCCTTGACCTTGCACTATGAATTAAAAATTGTATCTTGTACCAAAGTGTTTTTTGTTGCAATGTAGGGATGAAAACCATGATCTCCTTCAGTCCAGAAGTAGAAATATTTTAGTGATAATGATCTGGCCTCTAGGAGTAGGAGGAATGATAGGGATTGTCTGGAATTTGAATGTCTTTGGTCTTTTCTAGCTCCATGGTAGGAGTCAATCTGCCACAGAAGGCTGGTGGTTTTTTGATGAAGAAGGAGCTGAACTACTTTGCCAAGGCCTTGGAGAGCCCAGAGCGACCCTTCCTGGCCATCCTGGGCGGGTATGAAGAACTCTTTAAGATCATGCTTTAAGTATTGTTTGACTGGTAGTAGGTCATAACTTGGGTGGTTTATTGTCATATAGCTCAGTCACAATGGGCTAACTGAGGAGAATTTAATAAAGGAACTACAGGCTGGGCATGGTGGCTCACACCTGTAATCCCAGCACTTTGGGAGGGCCCAGGCAGGAAGATTGCTTGAGCCCAGTAGTTTGAGATGGGCTTAGGCAACATAGTGAAATCCCATGTCTACAAAAAAAATTAGCTGGGCTGTGGTGGTATCCACTTGTGGTCCCAGCTACCAGGGAGGCTGAGGTGGGAGATCACTTGAGCCTGGGAGGTAGAGGCTGCAGTGCACTTGTGATCATGCCACTGCTCTCCAGCCTGGGTGATAGAGCAAGACCCTGTTTCAAAAATAAATAAATAAAAGAGCTACATACAGAGGTGAGCATAGGGTTCAGGGAAACCACAAAGGGATAGTACAGTAATTTGGGGCTACAACAGCCATCATGATCTCTAGGCCTGAAGAGACAAAGGGAGGGGAATGGTTGTCAGAATTCAGAGAGGATAGTTGGTATGGAGAGAGCCATCTGATGGGAACTGTAGCCTCTGGTCAAAGGACACAAGATCTGGTAGGGAGGGAGCCAGGGAAATAAATAATCTGATCTCCTTTCAGTCTCCTACTGCTGCACCCCCTCCCACCCTCAAGAGGCTTTGTTCTCCAACTTTCTGTAGACCTGGAATATGGGAGTGAGTGCTACCTAGTGCCACCTTATGGTTAGGTTTTTAGATACAGACTGACATAACTGTTATGGGGAAGTGGATGAGAGATTTTTTTGCCACCTTTCTTGCAGTGTAGTTTCCCTAGGCCATTAACAGTTTTTGGGGAGAATTTTATATTTTATTAAACAAGCTTTATGGTAGAAACACTCATATGTACAGAAGTTGAGAGAATAGTACTGTAAACTCCCAGGTACCTATTACACTGTTTAAACAATTAATTGACATTTTTGCTAATCTTGTTTCTTCTATATCCTAACCCTCTTTTTTTTGTCAGGAATGTATACATATATATATACACACACATATATATGTGTATATTCCCGACAAAGTGAATTTGTTGTCAGGAACATGTACATATTCCTGACAAAGTGAATACAAGTGAAATAAATATGCGTGTGTGTGTGTGTGTATATGTTTTTGATACAGGGTCTCACTATGTTGCCCAGGCTGGTCTTGAACTCCTGGGCTCAGGCGATCTACCTTCCTTGGTCTCCCGAAGTGTTGGGATTACAGGCGTGAGCCCATTCCCTGCTTTCAGGAATGTTTTTAAGTTAGTCTTAGGCATCATATACTTTCACTTACATAGGTTGAGTATCTCTTAACTGAAATGCTTGGGACCAGAAGTGTTTTGGATTCCAGATTTATTTTTTGGATTTTGGAATATTTGCATGGTACTTGTTGAGCATCCTAATCTGAAAATATGAAATCTGAAATGTTCCAATGATATTTCCTTTGTGCTCAAACAGTTTTGATCTTGGAGGATTTCAGAGTTTTGGATTAGGGATACTCAATCAGTGATACTCCTGTATGCATCTTGTAACTGATAAGCAGATTTCTTTTAAATAATCACCATATTATACCTAACAAATTAAGCAGTTTTGTTACTATCATCTAATACCCAGTCTGTATTCAGATATTCTTGATCATCTCAGAAGTGTCTTTTTACAGTTGATTTGTTGGAATAAGGAACCAAATGAAGTCCATACATTGCCTTTGGCTGTTAGGTATCTCGTGTAATCCTGTTTATTATTTTCATTCTGTTGATTTGTTGAAGAAACAGAAGCATTTGAGGTGTAAGCTATTCTTTAGAAGAAATTGAGATGCTTTCTTCCCTTTGTGTGTGTGTGTATTTAGAACAATCCATCTATACCCTTGGTGGCGTGTGTGTGTGTGTGTGTATGTATTTAAAACAATCCATCTATACCCTTGGTGGTAACCAATCTTTACAAGTGAAATAAATAGTAAATAGTTTCTTGTCATCGGTTCACACACATCAATGTTGTTTCATACCTCCTTTTTACAAATCCTAGCATAGGGTCTCTCACAGGATAGGCATTGTCTTGTTTATTGAATGAAGAAGGAAACAGACTCAAGGTGATTTGTCCATGTAAGTGGGATTTAGATATATGGAAATGCTTATGGAAGACAAGCTATTTCTTTGTTTCTCTTTAGTTTGGATCTTTTTTCTCTCATAGGGAGATGAAAGATGCATGTGTATTTATCTTATTTTCTTTTACTAGAAAATAAGCTCCCAAAGGGTAGGGATCTTTCTTTTGCCTTTGCCCACTGATGTTTCTCAAAGACCTAGAATAGTGCTTGGCACAGAGTAGGTGCCCAGTAAATGTATTGAATTGGGTGATCCAACAAAAACAAATGCCATAAAGAAAATGTCCCAGGCTGGACATGGTGGCTTATGTGTATAACCCTAGTGCTTTGGAATACCAAGGCAGGAGGATCACTTGAGCTTAGGAGTTTGAGACTAGCCTGGAAAACATAGTGAGACGTTGTCTCTACAAAAAAATTAAAAAAGAAAAATTATCCAGGGGTAGTGTTGTACGCCTGTAGTCCCAGCTACTTGAGAGGTTGAGGCAAGAGGATTGCTTGAGCCTAGGAGTTCAGATTACAGTGAGCTATTATTGCACCACTGCTCTCCAGCCTTGGCAACAAAGTGAGACTTCATGTTGAAAAGAGAGAAAAAAAAGAAAATGTCCTAGCAACTGAGTATAGGGTATGACTTTTAGGAATATCTGTTTTTGTGTAGTATATATTTATTTGGTATACAGTCTGATCTCTGCTGTAAGGTTAGGATAATTCTGAGTGGGCTCCAGGATGCCTTAATTAGCAATCGTACTCAGACACAATTAGCAGTCTTGATGCCCTGAATTGTGTGTGTGTGTGTGTTGGGGAGTGTGAAAAATAGATCTATTTGGAACTCATAGTTTCCTTAGCCAAGAGTAGGTCTTCTGAGCCCTACTTAAAAAAAGAATATGGGTTTAAATCTGTTGTCTGTCAGCTTCTAGGTAGAATTTTTAAAAAGATGTACTGATGGGAAGTTGGGTGAGGAATTTTTAAAAAGATGTACTGATGTCTGGAGCCATACCTTAAAAGGATTTCTCAGAAATGGATTGAGTTTTTGGGTTGGAGAAACATAGGGCAAAGTTACGCAGTACTTTTGTCACTTTGAGACATTTCTCTGTTTCTGTGCCTTGATATAGAAACTCAGGTTCTGTGTAATATCACTTCTCTAGTACATTGTTCTTTAAGTGATGATTCTTGCTTTTTCTTTTAGAGCTAAAGTTGCAGACAAGATCCAGCTGATCAATAATATGCTGGACAAAGTCAATGAGATGATTATTGGTGGTGGAATGGCTTTTACCTTCCTTAAGGTGCTCAACAACATGGAGGTAGGAAACCAATGCCAAGTGAATGTGAAACAGCTCTCCATGATAATAGCAGGTTGTATAAATGTGAAAAGAAAATGATCTTTTGACATGAGCCCTGAAAACTCCCATTTTTATTTATTTTGGCAAGTTTTTCTTTTGTCTTTGCCTTGTTCCTTTATATTGCATTGTGTGTGGTTCCTGTCTGCTTTGCAAGGCAGTCTTGTTCTTCATATAGATGCTGACCATCATTTTGGCTCCTCTGTGTAGATCGGTACTTCTCTGTTTGATGAAGAGGGAGCCAAGATTGTCAAAGACCTAATGTCCAAAGCTGAGAAGAATGGTGTGAAGATTACCTTGCCTGTTGACTTTGTCACTGCTGACAAGTTTGATGAGAATGCCAAGACTGGCCAAGCCACTGTGGCTTCTGGCATACCTGCTGGCTGGATGGTGAGTCACTTGAGTGGGTTGGTAGTGTGAGTGAATAGGAACTTTGTGGTGTCATTCATTCATTGATTCAGCCAACCAACAAGCATTTTAAAACAATCTCTGTAGGAGATCTCTGTCAGAGAGTGCGCCTCATGTTGCAGTGAGTCCCTTATTATGGGAGAATCCATAGGAGAAAAGCAGTGCTATTGGACTACTGCCATCTCCATCAGTAATGTTGCAAAACCTTTTTTTGTTTTTGAGATGGAGTCTTGCTCTGTAGTCAGGCTGGAGTGCAGTGGCGCGATCTCGGCTCACTGCAGCCTCCGCCTCCCAGGTTCAAGTGATTCTCCTGCCTTAGCCTCCCGAGTAGCTGGGACTACAGGCGCGCGCCACCACGCCCAGCTAATTTTTATATTTTTAGTAGAGACAGGGTTTCACCATGTTGACCAGGACGATCTCGATCTCTTGGACTCGTGATTTACCCGCCTCGGCCTCCCAAAGTGCTGGGATTACAGGCGTGAGCAACTGTGCCCAGCCCATTTTTTATCTGTTTTTTACTTCATCTGTTTAATGTGTATTAAGTACTTACTATATGCTGGAGATAGTGTCATGTACTTTCATGGTTTGGGTTGCTTTGGATTATTTTGCTACCTAGAAACCTATATAAGAAAACTTTCTCATATGAAAAGATTAAGAAGTATACTGATTACAAGCAGGGAGAAATGTATGTGTATATACTAATATAGTTGATTTTAGGGTGCTCCAAATATCATTTTGATAGCTATATAAAATTGTTTGTTTTTACATGCTAGTTTGCTTATTCTTTTGTCAGGCACTCAGGTATTCAGTGTTTCTCAAAGTGTGTTCCTAAGACCAGCAGTATCAGTATCATTTTTGGAACTTGTTAAAAATGCAAGTTCTTAGGCCACACCCCAGACCTACTGAATCAGAAATTGGGGGTGGGGCTGAGCAGTCTGTTGGAATAAGCCCTTCTGGTGATTCTCATGTATGGCAAAGTTTGAGTACTACTGATCTAGTTCACTGTCTGTCATTCCCAACACTATTGACATCTGTTGTTTTATGAGTGACTGTTGAATTGTAAGGTTGTTTAAAGCAGCCTTGGCCACTAGATGCCAGTAGCACCCTCCCAAGTTGCAACAACAAAAATATCTCTAGATATTGCCACATGTCTATCCATTGTGGAAGGGCAGAACTGACCCTGGTTGAGAACCACTGATATAGTCTTCACTAACATAAATAGTATGGCTAAGGATGTCTTTATTAAATAACTTTTGAGGTTTTCCTTTAGACTTGATCTTCCATACAGTAGAATTTTTGAGTACAAAGGGCATAAACACGTTTATAATTTTAAAGACTGAAGGGTAACATTTGGTTCTAGAAGAAACCCTGGTATGCAGCCTTGAGTTCTGGTCTTGGTGGAGGTGGTGTTTCAGTAGTTTTTCTTGATAGCTTATCTTCTCTTTCAAATCTGCCCCTCAGGGTTTGGATTGTGGTCCTGAAAGCAGCAAGAAGTATGCTGAAGCTGTCACTCGGGCTAAGCAGATTGTGTGGAATGGTCCAGTGGGGGTATTTGAATGGGAAGCTTTTGCCCAGGGAACCAAAGCCCTCATGGACGAGGTGGTGAAAGCCACTTCTAGGGGCTGCATCACTATCATAGGTAAGTGGTCCTGTACTAAGGTAATACCAATATGAGCTGGCAGAATTCTGATCAGAGGAAGGTAGAATAGAGAACTTCTTCTGTCTGTTCATTCTGGGTAAATCTTAAGAGCTAAACAGGTAGATAATTTACAGAGAAGCCTCTTGGTAAGATAGATTTGGGGTTTTATCAGCTACCTTTTGGGTTAGAGAGCACACTGCCTTACAGTTTTGGTGCCAATCGTTTTTTTTCTTTTCTCTTCCCTTTTTACCTGACTTTCATTCAACAGGTGGTGGAGACACTGCCACTTGCTGTGCCAAATGGAACACAGAGGATAAAGTCAGCCATGTGAGCACTGGGGGTGGTGCCAGTTTAGAGCTCCTGGAAGGTGAGGTTCTTCTGTTTTTTGGCTTGCTTGGGAGAAGGGTGGGACTGTGCAGTGAGAGGTGGGTAGAATGGAGTAGAGAAAGTTGGTAGGTACTGTTGTCATTAGCAGTCATTACTAGCTGGGCAGTACAGAGGAACTTCAGATAAAGCTCCTGGCATCCACTGAGGTGGGGAGGGACAGATAGAAACTTGTTCTGAGAGTTATGGTCTAGTAGACCTGGAATCCAAAATTCAAAAGTTGCCCAACTCTTGGCCATATATCCTAAAAAAGAGCTGGCATGTTATTGGGAAGATAAATGTGGGGGGAGATCTGCCTTACTGGGCCCTATAGTAATGCTGTCTATGTATGTGTGCTTTCTCAAAAACAGGTAAAGTCCTTCCTGGGGTGGATGCTCTCAGCAATATTTAGTACTTTCCTGCCTTTTAGTTCCTGTGCACAGTCCCTAAGTCAACTTAGCATTTTCTGCATCTTCACTTGGCAATAGCCAAAACCTTCCATGTCGATTCAGCTAGTGGCCAAGAGATGCAGTTCCAGGAACCCTTAAACCGTTGCACAGCATCTCAGCTCATCTTTACTGCACCCTGGATATGCCTACGTACTTCAAGATCCTATTTGAATTTCTTAGTGACTAAACCACTGTGTATTCTAGAGTGCATATATTTATATTTTGCCTGTTAGTGAGCTGTGTTAGCTTAGTTCTCTTTTGATGTAGCTGGTTCTGATTAGCTTTGTCACTGTTTCACCACTAAGCATGGAAACAAGATGAAATTGCCTTTGTAGGTAGAGAGGTGAAATTGATGATCCATTAAATAAATAATAAGTGTCCATTGAAAGAAAAAAAAAAGAATCCAATTTTTTTACTTTTAGTCTACTATGTTTATATCACAAAAAATTGATTCTTTTAATTCTATCCATATCTATAGAATAACATAAGAATATATATATTACATATAATTATGTATATATGCACTATAGTAATATATATACTAGTATATTAGCATTTATAATCACAGAGAATATTATTTTATAAAGACGAATAGCCTTAAAATTAGAAACAGGAAGAGAAGTGCTCATTTTTATTTTTTGTTAGATTTAGAGATTTAATTTATAATTCAAACACACACACACACACACACACACACACACATATATATACAGATGTATGTGATTTAGTGTAAATATATAATCTATGGTGAACAATATATATTTTTATTTAGATATATATTTTTATCTCGAGTGATAATTCTATTGCTTAATGTAGACAGAGATAATAATGGAAACTATCTCATAATTCCTATTATGAGATAGGAGTGCAGATACTGAAAACAAAAAAAATAGGTTTCCCTGTTTACTTACTAGCTGGATGTCTTTAAAAATTGATTAATATCTATAAATCCATTTTGCTTTCTTTTCTGTACAATAAGGATAACAAAACAAAATTTTTGGGTTTGGGGAAGGTTCCAGGTAATGCATATAATGTGGTCAGCATAGTAATTTCATATTGTTTGGTTGGTACTGAGACACACCGGAACACTGAGACAAGCAACCTCTTCATTTGTATCTTATCATAGTAGTTCTAATGTACTAAAATGATTCAAATCTGACAAATTACAATAATACTACGTGGGTACATCATAATTACTAGAAATGAAATTATATTAATATTAGCATACATAAAATGATCCTTGAGAATTGGATAGCCAGAGGTGATTTAATGTTTATTCTTTTTGGCTAATTATGATCTGAGTTTTATCAACAGCAGATAAAAATATGGACTTTGAGATAAGAGAGATTTGGTTTAAAGTGCTGGATTTGCCACTTAGTAGCTGCGTGAACATTTTATCTACATCTCAATAGTTCTTTAAAATGCAATAATCATATTTTTCTCATAAAATTATTGTGAAATTAAAGAAATAGCACATTGAAAAAAGATTATTTCTATAGTTGATATAGGAAAGTCAATCCATTTTAGTCATTATTTCATTGATGTTATTAGAAAGGCAGTGGCATTTTTGCTTCCCTTAGGAAACTATACTTGATCTTTGCACAATTTTAGAAGTATAAAAGTTATGGTTAATGATACAGATAGCAATGCTTTTGGAGCAAGATATATAAATTAAGAGATTTATGGCTAGTAATAGGGTACAACAATCAATAGAATAATTTCATTTTAAGGATCATCACATTTTGACTAAGATCCTTTCAAAGACTAATTCATTCATTATTTCTTAGTTTCACTTTTGTTCTTATGTTGCCAAATATTGGCGTATTTCTATATAGTATAAGAGAACAGGATTATAAATAACATTGTTAAGGTGATTTACCAAAAAAAAAAAAAAGAAAGAAAGAAAAACCTTGATTAGTACTATAATAGGCCAATAATAAAAAGAGACAAATTTAGAAAAAATAAAGGAAACGCTAAGTCATGCACTTGGACAACATACGTGTAAAACTGTTTTACTGACACAATCATAAAGTCTAATCTAAAAAATGTAGATACATACATACACATAGATTTACTGAAGGAAAACAAGACATGTCATGATAGATCAGCATCCTTGACATTAATCAAAACTGATGATGTTCTTAAAGAATTTACAGATTTCTCTATCTACCCACCTACCTACCTACCTACTGTCAGAGAACCTGATTGCCCTTTGATTCTGAATCATAAAAGTTATATTATTTGTCACAAGGCAGATAGTAAAATAATTAGTTTATCTAGATAAGCATATTGGAAATGAGAAACAGCAGTTTTTATACTATTTGTGATTTTTAAAACTGACATGCTGGCCAGGCGCGGTGGCTCACGCTTGTGATCCCAGCACTTTGGGAGGCTGAGGTGAGTGGATCAAGAGGTCAAGAGATCGAGACCATCCTGGTCAACATGGTGAAACCCTATCTCTACTAAAAATACAAAAATTAGCTGGGCATGGTGGTGTGCACCTGTAGTCCCAGCTACTCGGGAGGCTGAGGCAGGAGAATTGTTTGAACCCAGGAGGTGGAGGTTGCAGTGAGCCGAGATCATGCCACTGAACTCCAGCCTGGCACCTGGTGACAGAGTGAGACTCTGTCTCCAAAAAAAAAAACAACAACAAAAAAAAAAAAAAACAGAAAAAAACCTGACATGCTATTATGCTATTATTCATTTTTTTAAAAAAAAGCCTTAGTAGTAAACACATACATTTCTAATTTTATTTCGATATCATTTGGTTATTGTTGTTGTAATAGAACTTTTGAAAGAATATATCCTAAGAGACTTTTTAATAACTGAAAAACATTTTTTTAACTCATCTGCAAAAGGTTATGCTTCCAATAAATCCCTACCCTGATCCTTATTGATTGGAGTTAGAAATCAATTCATTCTGAGTCTCATTCTGCTTGGTTCCAAGGCTTTTCCTAATTGTCCCCTTAGAGATTTTGCTTCTATATATCCCCATTCTGTCTTAAAGGCATTTACCAAAAAAAGTACAGGGCAAACTGGAGTAAGTTCTGCTTCAGTATTTACCTCCAGATACTATCCAATATGGAAGAATCTATCCCTAAATTCTTCAATAGACTAATCCTTTCTTTGCTTGTTGGACTGGATTAGAGTGCAATTTTTGTTCACAGGAATGAGTTTGAGGATAGCCTCCAAAACATCTTCTTTCACAGTACAGATATTCTAAACCTTTTAATTTTGTCCCATGCAACTTGGAGTGTTTTATATCACCTTCAAGATCTTTTCTACTTGTTATAACCATTATATTTTTTCCCTGAGCTTATAACCTATGAAGAAAATGATATAGACCCAGGAGTACTGGATTATAAATTCCTAGGAATGTTTTATTATTTTATTTTTTAGAGACAAGATCTGCTTTTTTACCTAGGCTGAATGGAATATAGTGGCATGATCATAGCTCACTGCAGCCTTGAGCTCCTGGGCTTAAGTAATGATTACTTAAGCCAACCTCAAACTCCTGAGTAGCTGGGGTTACAGTAGTGTGCCACTGTGCCTGGCTAATTTTTTTATTTTATGTTCTGTACAGACAGACAGTGTCTTGGTGTATTGCCCAGACTGGTCTTGAACTCCTGTGCTCAAGGAATCCTCCTGTCCCAACCTCTCAAAATTCTGGAGTTATGGGTATAAGCCACTGCATCCAGCCCTTAGGAATATTTTAAATTTCTCTGTAAATATATTTCTATTCTGTCTCTCTACCTAAATAAAAGACAGAATGAGACTGTCTAAAAGCCGATGATAATTATTCAGGAATGGACACTGACATGGGAAATGGATGCCATAGTAAACTGTGTGTGTATTAAGGGAAGTAAAGAAAGGCAATGGCTTTTAAAGGAAAAACTAGGAGGATTAGGTAATTGTTTTGATATAATTATTCTTGGCTACAAGAATCAATAACAAACATGGCTCTAGTCAAAGACTGGACAGGCAGTTTGTGGGCAAATGTTCATGCAGAATTATTTTTTGTGTGAGAGTGAGGTTAGGCTTTGTGCAGGGTTGTGGGTTTTGAGGTTTTTTGTGATAGTTCCTTTTATTAGCTATTTGTGCATGAGAACCTTTCCTTCATGACTTTCCCCAGTTCAGTTTATCAAGATTATTAACACAAGTGACTCATTTTTGAGTTTAAATATTTTATATTTCTCTGTGAATATCTATTCTTTCTGAGCTTCAGAAAGTTTTAATAATCACTTTTAGCTCATAACAAGACCAGGGCTTAAAATCTAGGTTCCTTAAAAGGAGGCACTTGCCCTATTCTCAGAGAGCTTTAAGAGGCAATTTAGCTTTGAGGGTTTTCTTCTGACTAGAAAAAAAAAATGATGGGAGGGTCAGAAAAGATAACAATGCAAGTCTCACTGTGTCACTGGACTAGAGTGCAGTGGCACAATCTCAGCTCACCGCAACCTCTGCCTCCTAGGTTCAAGTGATTCTCCTACCTTGTCCTCACAGGTAGCTGGGATTACGTGTGCACACCACCACGCCCAGCTAATTTTTGTTTTAATAGAGATGAGGTTTCACCATGTTGGCTAGGCTGGTCTTGAACTTCTGACCTCAGGTGATCTGCCCACCTTGGCCTTCCAGAGTGCTGAAATTACAGGCATGAGCTACCACACCCAGCCCCACAGTCAATTTTAAACTAGAATCTAGAACCATATTCCTGGTTGGTGGAGCCTACTCACTAGACCAAAAGAGAAGAGGATGTAAATTTTAGAATGGGCACTCAGTCACAGAGTGATGCAAGGAACAGATGCGAGAGAAATGCTAGAGTAGGTCTGGGCACATCTCAATCCCTCATTCTGACTCATTTGGATAAGTATCTATTCCTGTTTGAAAATGAGAAGTAACAAGCTCTCATTTGAAAAAAATGAGGCCTGTTGTGGTGGCTCATGCCTGTAATCCCAGCACTATGGGAGTCCAAGGTGGGTGTATCACAAGGTTAGGAGTTTGAGACCACCTGGCATGATGGGGAGCACCTGTAGTGTCAGCTACTTGGGAGGCTGAGGCAGGAGAATCACTTGAACCCAGGAGGTGGAGGTTGCATTGAGCTGAGATTATGCCACTGCACTCCAGCCTGAGCAACAGAGGGAGACTCTGTCTCAAAAAAAAAAAGAAAATAAAAAGAAAAAATGGGCCGGGCACAGTGGCTCACACCTGTAATTCCAGCACTTTGGGAGGCTGAGGTGAGCAGATCACTTGAGGTCAGGAGTTAGAGACCAGCCTGGGCAACATGACAAAACCTCCTGTCTACTAAAAATACAAAAATTAGCCAGGCATTGTGGTAGGTGCCTGTAATCCCAGCTATTTGGGAGGCTGAAGCACAAGAATTGCTTGAACATAAGAGGCAGAAGTGGCAGTGGCAGTGAGCCGAGATTGCCCCACTGCACTCCAGCCTGGGTGACAGAGTAAGACTCTGTCAATTAAAAACAAAAAAGATGCCAGGCATGGTGGCTCATGCCTATAATTCCAGTACTTTGGGAGGGTGAGGCCGGCGGATCATGAGGTCAGGAGTTTTAGACCAGCCTGGCCAACATGGTGAAACATTTTCTCTACTTAAAAAATTACAAAAATTAGCCAGGCGTGTTGGCAGGCACCTGTAGTCCCAGCTACTCAGGAGGCTGAGGCAGGAGAATAACTTGAACCTGGGGCATGGAGGTTGCAGTGAGCCAAGATTACACCACTGCACTCTAGCCTGGGAAGCAGAGTGAGACTCCATCTCCAAAAAAAGAAAAAAGGAAGAAAAGAGAGTGAGAAAAGAAAGAGAAAGAGAGAAACAGAGAGGAAGAGAAAGAGATAGAAAGGAGGGAGGGAGGGAAGGAAGGAAGGTAGGAAAGAAGGAAAAAAGGAGAAAGAAAGAAAAAAGAGAAGCAAGAAAGGAAAGAAGGAAGGAAGGAAGAAAGGAAAGAGAAAGAAAGACAGAAAAGAAAGAAAGGAAGAAAAAAAGAAAGAAAAAGAAAGAAAGAAAAGAAAGAGAGAGAAAGAAAGAAAAGAAAGAGAGAAAGAAAAGAAAAAGCAATCAGGTAGACAGGCAGGCAAGCAAGAAAGCAAGCAAGAAAAAGAAAGCAGGGAGGGAGGGAGGAAGGAAGGGAGAAAGGGAGAAGGGAAGGAGGAGAAAAATGATAAGAAAGCTGTATCTAATTTTTGTCTCCACTGCAGCCTTCATCTCTTTCTATTCCTTTACGTTCTCATTATCCAATCATCCTTCCTCCCCTTTCTCAGTCTTTCAGCCATCAGCCCACCCTCCAGAGCCATCCAGTGTTCTTGGGTTTCTGCCTCACCTGTTTCCACTTTCTGACTAACGCATGCCCTGCCTTAAGAATCTTCCTGCCCAGCTCTTCTACTGTCCCGTTCAGACCATGCATTGCTGCCACCATGCTCACTGGGCATCCTTTCCCATTATTCTCTCTTCACTCTACTTTTCCTCCTATCCTTTCTTTCTAGTTCCATGTGCTCTATGCTCCAACTTCAGTCCAGCCACCCCCAGCCAGACCTGATGATTCACATGGAGAGATAGTTTCCCTACCTCTGCTCCAGTTCTGCTGCTGTTCAGAATTTCCAGGACTGTGAATTCCCAGCAGCCTGACCTGGTGGACATAGGGAATGATGGTGGCAGACTAATGCTCAGCCTCGGTAAGGTGCAGAGCCCCTTTTCCAAAACCAGATCCTGGTTATCTTGGGACTGTCTGTATTTTTCCTTGCTCCCCATCTTGTTAATCCTCTTCAGATGCCAGAGATACCTTTAACAAATTTATGTATTTTGAGACAGGGTCTCACTATCGCCCAGGCTGAGAGTAGTGATGAAATCATGGCCCTCTGCAGCCTCAACCTCCTGAGCTCGAGTGATCCTCCTGCCTCAGACTCTGAGTAGCTGGGATTATAGGTGTGCACCACCATGCCTGGCTAATTGTTTTATTTTTTGTAGAGACAGGGTTTTGCCATGTTTGCCAGGCTGGCATGAAACTCCTGGATGCAAGCAATTGACATACCTTGGCCTCAAAGTGCTGGGATTACAGACATGAGCCACTGCACCCAGCCCCTTTAACAAATTTCTTTTTCTTGACAGGCTGTTCTTTCTCTGTCCATCTGATCAGTCAGCCTCTGTGAGCCTCTACATTTGTAACTGTCTTCTCAAAAAAAAAAAAAACCCTCCATATCAAGATTCTACCTAAATTATAGTAGCAGATGAACACATGTTTTGTTGTTGTTGTTTTAACAGAGTCTCCCTATGTCACTCAGGCTGGAGGGCAGTGGCCTGATTTCTGCTCACTGAAACCTCTGCCTCCCAGGTTCAAGTGATTCTCCTGCCTCAGCCTCTCCAGTAGCTGGGAGTACAGACACATGCTACCACATCTGGTTAATTTTTGCATTTTTAGTAGAAATGAGATTTAACCATGTTGGCCAGGCTGGTCTCAAATGCCTGACCTCATGATTCACCTGCCTTGGCCTCTCAAAGTGTTGGGATTACAGGTGTAAGCCACTATGCCTGGCTCCCCATCCCTCTTTCACTATCTCTCTCACCATGTGACATGCTGCAACCCCTTTTGCCTTTGTGAAAGGAAAATAAATCTTGCCCCTCTCCCACAAATCACTAAGCCAAAGGAGAAAGTCAAACTGAGAGCTACATCAGCCAAAGCTGGGGCAGTAGGTAGGATAGACATGAGCAGGGCAGGGGGTGCTCTTCTCCCACTCACCAGGAACGTCAGGGGATGATTTGGCAATCATCACATTGCCTCTCTGTAAGGAATAAATTGGCTGGGCACTGTGGCTCATGCCTATAATCTCAGCACCTTGTGAGGCTGAGGTGGGTGGATCACTTGAGGTCAGGAGATGGAGACCAGCCTGGCCAACATGATAAAATCCCATCTCTACTGAAAATTCAAAAATATTAGCTGGGCATGGTTTTGTGCATCTGCAGTACTAGCTGCTCATGAAGCTGAGGCAGGAGAATTCCTTGTGAACCCAGGAGGTGGAGGTTGCAGTGATACCATGCCACTGCACTAGAGCCTGGGTGACAGACACACTCCATCTCAAAAAAAAAAGTGATAAATTGACAGCCAGCCCCAGAGAGAGGACATTGATTGTCTACACCTGTTGCATTACAGTGTGACTTGAATGCAGGCAGTAGGGAGAAGCAAAAAGAGGCTTTGAATAAAATGTTAAGTATTGGAAGACTGAACCCAGCCTGTGCATTAAGAGACAAAATGGGCTGGGTGCAGTGGCTCACACCTGTAATCCCAGCAGTTTGAGAGGCCGAGGTAGGCAGATCATGAGTTGAGGAATTCAAAACCAGCCTGACCAACATGGTGAAACCCCATCTCTACTACAAATACAAAAATTAGCCAGGCATGGTGGTGCATGCCTATAATCTCAGCTACTCAAAGGCTGAGGCAGGAGAATTGCTTAAACCCAAGAGGCAATGGATGCATTGAGCCTAGGTCATGCCACTACACTCCAGCCTGGGCAACAGAGTGAGACTCTACCTCAAAAAAAAAAAGCTACATACGTCCCATCAGTTTGCCTGCTACAAAATTCCTTGTTAGCACCAAAAACTTTACTGAACTATAAGTCTTTCTTCTGCTCACCTGAGACAAATGCATATCTGATTGCTTCCTCTGCTGGAAAAATGCAGATTCCCTGAGCTAGGCAAAGACATAAGTGACAAATGGCCGGGGGTTGTGGTTCATGCCTTAAATCGCAGCACTTTGGGAAGCCGAGGCTGGTGGATCACCTGAGGTCAGGAGTTCAAGACTGGCCTGATCAACATGGTGAAACCTCATCTCAAATTTTCTTTTTTTTTGAGATGGAGTCTGGCTCTGTTACCCAGGCTGGAGTGCAGTGGCACAATCTCCATTAACTGCAACCTCCACCTTCTGAGTTCAAGTGATTCTCCTGCTTCAGCCTCCCAAGTAGCTTGGATTACAAACATGTGCCACCACAGCTGGCTAATTTTTATATTTTCAGTACAGACAGGGTTTTGCCATGTTGGCCAGGCTGGTCTCAAACTTCTGACCTCAGGTGATCCACCTTCCTCAGCCTCCCAAAGTGCTTGTATTACAGGTGTGAGCCACTATGCCCGGTGAAACCCCGTCTCTACTAAAAATAGAAAAATTAGGTGGGTGTGGTGTCAGGCACCTGTAATTCCAGATAGTCAAGAGGCTGAGGCAGAAGAATTGCTTGAACCTTGGAGGCAGAGGTTTGCAGTGAGCCAAGGTTGCACCATTGCACTTCAGCCTGGGCAACAAGAGTGAAACTTTTTTTTAAAAAAAAAAAAAAAAAAAGAAAGAAAATAAAGGAAAGAAAAGAAATGGCATAAGTGACTATTTTGGTACCCTTCCCCTAAATGTACATTGTGTATTTGGTGAACATCTGATCAAATGCCAGGTATGGTGGCTCACACCTGTAATCCCAGCACTTTGGGAGGCTGAGATGAGTGGATCACCTGAAGTCATCAGTTAGAGATGAGCCTGACCAACATGTTGAAACCCTGTCTCTACTAAAAATACAAAAGTTAGCTGGGCATGGTGGTGGGCATCTGTTATTCCAGCTACTCAGGAGGCTGAGGTGAGAGAATCACTCGAATCCAGGAGTCTGAGGTTGCAGTGAGCCAAAATCGTACCATTGTACTCCAGCCTAAGCAACAGGAGCAAAACACCATCTCAAAAAAAAAAAGAGAAAGAAAGAAAGGCTGATCAAAGACTCAAAAGAATGCAACCATTTTTCTCTTATCTACCAACACCTTTAAAAAAACACACACATACAACATCGAAAAACAAGAGAAGCTTTCTTCTTTCAAAGATGCAAACAGAACAGTTGAGCCAAGATATGTTAAACAAGTTTGAAGAGGAACTATAAAGTAAAAGAGGAGGGAATTGTAGGAAGTAGAAAAGTTTTTCTTCAAATTTTCCTTTCTTGTTAAAGAATAAATAATAAGTTTTAGAAATAATAGTTTGTTTTAAAGACTTTCATCAAATCCTTTTTGATTTTTGTTAGTAACTCTTTGTTAAGCCCTATCCTATGTAGCTGTTAGACATGCTCACAGGCACGCTGTACATTTTATTTCCTTGTACTTTAACCAAGATGTTTACACTATTGCCTTTCTAAGTCCTTCTGCAAGAAACTTCCAGTCCTTTCCTTATTTGGACTTCTTCTTTTCCTTTTGTTCTCCATTGTCTTTACCTATTCAAGAAAGTTTTAAGTGATTAGCCACTTAGGTTCAGTTTTAGATTGTGAGGTCTGGCTCCAACAAATAGAGATCAGACACAGCAGTAAGAATGACCTGACCCCAAATGCATAAATAACAAAAATGTCTGCTTTTTCTCTGTTCATTGTACTCTTGTGGCAAGACTGCTGGTGAGTGTATCCTTTCTGCAGAAAGTAAAGATTGCCTTGCTGAGCAATCTTTTTTCCTAGTGCTGACTTTTCTTTGTAGCACCGAACATCTGTTTCCAACATCTTCTTTCCCCAGTATCTGTCCTCTCTTATAAATATTGAAACCCTCAAAATTATCTTTGGAGAAAGACCCAGACCTGCCTCCAAGGCATACTCATTAATGTTGTCAAAATAAACTTTCTTTTTTTTTGAGATGGAGTCTCACTCACTCTGTCACCCAGACTGGAATGCAGTGGTGTGATCTTCACTCACTTCAACCTCACCTCCCAGGTTCAAGCCTCCTGAGTAGCTGGGATTACAGCTAATTTTTTTTTTTTTTTTTTTTTTTTGTAGAGACAGGGTTTCACATTGGCCAGGCTGATCTCAAACTCCTGGCTTCAAGTGATTCACCTGCCTCAGCCTCCTAAAGTGCTGGAATTACAGGCATGAGCCATGGTGCCCAGCTCAAAATAAGTTGTCTAAATTGATCAAGACCTGTCTCTAATACTTTTCGGTTTCTACCTTCTGCTATGATTGGAAGCTTCCTGAGGCCTCACCAGAAACAAATGCCCACACTATATATGCTTCCTATACAGCCTGCAGAACTGTGAGCAAATACACCTCTTTTCTTTATAAATTATCCAATTCCAGGTATTCTTTGAGTGCAATGAAGAAAGAACTAATATAAAAAGACTCAAGATTTCCCTTTATTTGGCCAGGCACAGTGGCTTACACCTGTTATCCCAGCACTTTTGGAGCCCAAGGTGGGCAGATTGACTGAGGCCAGGAGTTTGAGACCAAGACCATGGCAAAACTCCATCTATACTAAAAATACAAAACTAAATACTAAAAGTAAGGCTGGGCATGGTGGCTCACACCTGTAATCTCAGCACTTTGATATGCCAAGGTGGGAGTATCACTTGAGGACAGAAATTTGAGAACAGCCTAGGAAACATAGTGACACTCCATCTCTACAAAAAATAAAATTAAACAAAAATAAATAAATATCAAAAAATAAGCTCTGGCAGTGTATGACCTCAGACCAAAGAACTTATTTTACAGTGAAAGAGGTGTGACATTGGACACATGACTGCAGAAGCCATTGGTTCTTCCACATACATCATCACCCAGAAGAGGGCAGCCTAGAATCAAGGTTAAACACCTTGATTGGACTGAAAGCAGTGTGTCTGGATAACATAACGAGACTTCTGTATCCAAAATATACAAAAAAAGCCATATGCGGTGGCTTACACCTGTAATTCCAGCACTTTAGGAGGCCAAGGCAGGTGGATCATAAGGTCAGAAGTTCGAGAACAGCCTGGCCAACATGGTGAAATCCAGTCTCTGTTAGAAATACAAGAATTATCCAGGCATGATGGCATGTGCCTGTAGTTCCAGCAACTCAGGAGGCTGGGGCAGGAGAATTGCTTGAACCCAGGAGGCAGAGAAGAAAAGAAAAAGAAGAAGTGAACAGCTGGTAGGAAGATGGGGTAGCCCTGAAAAGCTTGGTGAATGAACCAGCCTGAAGCTAACACTCTGCAGATATGGCATGCTGCCCTCCAAGATGTGGTAGACACTGACAGCTGGTATCCGTGGTAGCTTGATTACGCAGTCCAGGATTCAAAGAGAGTAGAAATAAAAAGGTAGACCGGGTACGGTGGCTCACACCTGTAATCCCAGCAATTTGGGAGGCCAAGGCTGGTGGGTCACAAGGTCAGGAGTTCGAGACTATTTTGGCCAACATGGTGAAACCCCATCTCTACCAAAATACAAAAAATAAGCTGGGTGTGGTGGTGTGTGCCTGTAATCCCAGCTACTCAGGAGGCTGAGGCAGGGGAATCACTTGAACCTGGGAGACAGTGTTTGCAGTGAGCCAAAATCATGCCACTACACTCCAACCTGGCGACAGGGCAAGACTTAGTCTCAAAAAATAAAATAAAATAAAATAAAAAGAAAGATAGAGGCCAGGAACAGAGGCTCATGCCTGGAATCCCAGCACTTTGTAAGGCCGAGGCAGGTGGATAACTTGAGGTCGGGAGTTCAACATTAGCCTGAAAAACATGGTGAAACCCTGTCTCTACTAAAAATACAGAAATTAGGCTGGGCCTAGTGGCTCACGCCTGTAATCCCAGCCCTTTGGGAAGCCGAGGCAATCAGATCAT
Organism: Cacajao melanocephalus; assembly: GCA_963573385.1. Taxonomy (NCBI): domain Eukaryota; kingdom Metazoa; phylum Chordata; class Mammalia; order Primates; family Pitheciidae; genus Cacajao; species Cacajao melanocephalus. Next base: position 5,309 of record CAUYLG010006642.1, on the reverse strand, counting down.
GAAGTCAGGTGGATAACCCGAGGTCAGGAGTTTGAGACCAGCCTGGCTCACATGGCAAAACCCCATCTCTACTAAAAATACAAAACATTAGCCAGGCATGGTGGCATAAACCTGTAACCCCAGCTACTCATGAGGCTGAGGCAGGGGAATGTCTTCTCCCGGAGGCACAGGTTGAATGAACTGAGATCACACCACAGAGCAAGTCTCTGTCTAAAAGAAAAAAAGAAAGAAAGAAAAAGGAAATAACATTTGATATATATGGACCCAGAAGGTAATGTGTGTGAAGTATTTCCACTCATCAGAGAAGTACAATAATAAGCATATAATTCCATTGTTGTTGATACCTGCTCATGATGTATCATCACTCATAACAGAATGGCCTCAGTCATTTTGGTACATGCAATCTCACACACATAGTTTTTGTTTTGTCTGCCTGTTTTAGAAACAGGGATGCACTCTGGCAGCCAGGCTGGGGTGCAGTAGTGTAAGCATGGGTCACCACAGCCTCCAGCTCCTGGGCTCAAGCAACCCTCCTGCCATAGCCTCCTGAGTAGCTGAACACAGGTGCATGCCACCACACCCAGCTAATATTTAAAAGATAGACTTTGTGTTTTTATAAAAATGTGCACTAGAAGTTATTATTCTGTGCTTATAGGGTACAAGCCTGTACTGTAAACAATGATAATATTCTTTCATGAAGTCACAGCCCAATGTATCAGTTCACTTTTTTTTTTATGGTGGAGTCCAGCTTTGTCTCTCAGGCTGGAGAGGAAAGGCATGATATTGGCTCACTGCAACCTCTGCCTCCTGGGTTCAAGTGATTCTCCTGTCTCAGCCTCCCAAGTAGCTGGGATTACAGGCATGTGACACCACACCCGGCTAATTTTTGTATTTTTAGTAGAGACCGGGTTCTACCATGTTGGCCTGTCTGGTATTGAACTCCTGACCTCAAGTGATCTTCGTGCCTCAGCCTCCCAAAGTGCTGGGACTACAGACATGAATCACTGTGCTCAGCCTTCAGTTCACATCTTAGCACACCAGAAAGCCTATGTGGTTCCCCAGGAAATAGACTAAAGAAATAAGTGCTTCAGTAATAAAACTTACACATATATACATCAATATATCGATGTGTGTTGAGAAAGAGTAATTCGATTACATAATTATGTAGTTTAGTACCAATGTAGCAGCTTTTTGAGACAGGGTCTCACTCTGTTGCCCAGGCTGGAGTACAGTGGTTCCATCACAGATCACTGAAGCCTTAACCTCCTGGGCTCAAGTGACTCTCCTGCATCAGTCACCAGAGTAGCTGGGACCACAAGTGCACACCATCATGCCCAGCTACTTTTTGCATTTTTAGTAGAGCTGGGGTTTCACCATGTTGACCAGGCTTGAACTTCTGACCTCAAGTGATCCACCCACTTCAGCCTCCCAAAATGCTGGAATTATAGGCATGAGCCACTGCACCTGGCCTGTTAAAAAAATTTGGAGACAGTGTTTTGCTCTGTTGCTCTGGCTGAAGTATAGTAGCATCATTATGTCTCACTGCAGCCTCAACCTTCTAGGTTCAAGTGATGCTCCCATCTCAGCCTCCCAGGTAGCTAGGACCACAAGCATGTACCACCATGCCCTGCTCATTTTTAAACGTTTTGGTGACATTTTGGGGTCTTACCATGTTGCTCAGGCTGGTCTTAAACTCCTTGGCTCAAATGATCCTCCGACCTTGGCCTCCCAAATTGCTGGATTAAAGGAGTTATCTACCCTGCCTTGTCTCTTGGTACAATTGAAGTATAATTCAAACTCCTCATTATGGCCAACAGGGCTTTGTGCTACAGAGCCCCTGCTCAATTTTTACTCTCATTTACAATTCTCCAAAAATTTAAGCCACTTTCTATTCCTCAAAAGCTCGTTCCTGCCTTAGAGACTTTGCACACATTGCTCCTACAATTTCTGCTTTTTTTGTCATTGAAACCTCAACTTAGGAGAAGGATGCAAGATGGCTGAACAGGAACAGCTCTGGAGTGCAGTTCCCAGCAAGAACAACACAGAGGATGAGTGATCACTGCATTTCCAAATGAGTTTTCACTGCCCAAAGACCAGGAGATTCCCGGGTCGAAAAGTTCCACAAATTTCCAGCATGGCTGTTTCAGCCACTGCAACAGGTTGGTGCACAGGAACTCACACAAATTTGGGAAACTGTTTAATCTGGCACCTGGAACGCCTGGGAGACAGAGCTGCCCATTCAACTGAAAGGCAGGTGGGTGAGACAGGGAGCCAGGTGATGAAGCTTGGCAGGTCCCATCCCCACAAAACAAGCAATCTGAAATGCTCTGGATTGAGAGTTTTATAGCAAGTGCAGCTGGACCTGGGATGGTCCAGCTTGGTGGGGGAAAGGTCATCTGCCACTAGTGAAGCAGTCCACCAATACCCAGCCAGTTCTAACTGTACCTCTGTAAACAACACTGCAAGGACATTTACACAGCAGCTAGGCAGAACCTGCAGCAGCTCAGCAATGCCTCTGCTGGAAGAGTGTGACAAGACTATCCACGTGATGGGCAGGGAATCTATGAAAAAAGAAAGTAGTACATCAGGAACTTATAAATACAACCTGAACTTCCTAAGACAGAGCACCTGGGAAAACAGGTAGTTATGAGTTCTGCTGCAGCAGACTTAAACATACCTGCCAAGCAGCTCTGCATGGAACAAAGGAGCTCCCAGCACAGAACTTGAGCTCCTATAAGAAACAGATTGTCTCCTCAAGCAGCTCCCTGACCCCCATATACCCAAAGAGACACCTCATAAAGGAAAGCTCATGCCGACATATGGTGTGTACTCTTCTGGGAAAAAGATAACAGAAGAAGAAACTGGCAGATACCCTTACTGTTCTGCAGCCCCCATGGATGATCCCCAGGCAAGCAGAGTCTGGAGTGGACCTCTAGCAGTCCTGTAGCAGAGGGGCCTGACTGTTAGAAGAAAAACTAAAAATAGAAAGAAATAACTTCAACATCAACAAAAAGGATGTCCACTCAGAGACCCCATCCAAAAGTCCCAACTACAAAGACCACAGTAGATAAAGCCACAAAGAAGGGGAGAAACCAGCACAAAAAGGATGAAACCACCAAAAACCAAAACCCCTTTCCTCCTCCAAGAGATCACAACTCCTCACCAGCAAGGGAACAAACCTGGATGGAGAATGAGTCTGATGAAATGACAGAAACAGGATTCAGAAGATGGGTAAAAACAAACTTCTCAGAGCTAAAAGAACATGTTCTAACCCAATGCATAGAAGCTAAGAACAATTTAAAAAAGGTTAGATGAAATGTTAACCAGAATAAACAGCTTAACGAAGAATATAAACTACTTGATGGAGCTGAAAAACACAGCACGAGAACTTCATGAAGCATATACAAGTTTCAATAGCTGAATTGACCAAGCAGGAGGAAACATATCAGAGATTGAAGATCAACTCAATGAAACAAAATGAGAAGGCAAGATTAGAGAAAAAAGAGTGAAAAGAAATGAACAAAGCCTCCAATAAATATGGGATTATGTGAAAAAACTTATTCTACATTTGATAGGTGTACCTGAATGTGACAGAGAGAATGAATCCAAGCTGGAAAACAGTCTTCAGGATACTATCCAGGAGAACTTCCCCAACCTAGCAAGACAGGCCAACATTCAAGTCCAGGAAATACAGAGAACGCCACAAAGATATTCCTCAAGAAGAGCAACCCCAAGGCACATAATCGCCAGATTCATTAGGGTTGAAATGAAGGAAAAAACTCTAAGGGCAGCCAGAGAGAAAGGTCAGGTTAGCCACAAAGGGAAGCCCATCAGACTCACAGCGGATCTCTCAGCAGAAACCCTACAAGCCAGAAGAGAGTGGGGGCCAATATTCAACATCCTTAAAGAAAAGAACTTTCAACCTAGAATTTCATATCCAGCCAAACTAAGCTTCAGAAGCAAAGGAAAAATAAAATCCTTTATGGACAAGCAATTGCTGAGAGATTTAGTCACCACCAGACCTGCCTGAAAGAAGTACTAAACATAGAAAGGAACAACCAGTACCAGCCACTCCAGAAACATATCAAATGGTAAAGACCATCGACACAATGAAGAAAATGAATCTACTAATGGGCAAAACATCCAGCTAGCATCAAAATGGCAGGATAAATTTAACATATAACAATATTATCCCGTAATGTAAATGGGCTAAATACCCCAATCAAAAGACACAGACTGGCAAATTGGATAAAACGTCAAAACCCATCAGTGTGCTGTATTCAGGAAACCTATTTCATATGCAAGGACACACAAAGGCTAAAAACAAAGGGATGGAGGAAGATTTATTAAGCAAATGGAGAGCAAAAAAAAAAAAAAAAGCAGGAATTGCAATCCTAGTCTCTGATAAAATAGACTTTAAACCAACATAGATCAAAAGCGACAAAGAAGGACATTACATAATAGTAAAAAAATCAATGCAACAGGAAGAACTAACCATGCTAAATATATATGCACCCAATACAGGAGCACCTAGATACATAAAGCAGCAAGTTCTTAACAACCTACAAAGAGACTTCAACTCCCACATAATAATAGTGGGAGACTTTAACACTCCACTGTCAGTATTAGACAGATCAACGAGACAGAATATTAACAAGGATATCCAGGACTTGAATGCAGATCTGGTCCAAGCGAACTTAATAGACATTTTCAGAACTCTTAACCCCAAATCCATAGAATATACATTCTTCTCAGCACCACATCGCACTTACTCTAAAATCGACCACATAATTGGAAGTAAAACACTCCTCAGCAAATGCAAAAGAATGGAAATCATAACAAACGGTCTCTCAGACCACAGTGCAATCAAATTAGAACTAAGGATTAAGAAACTAACTCAGAACCACACAACTGCATGGAAACTGAGCATCTTGATCATGAATGCCAACTGGATAAATAATAAAATGAAGGCAGAAATAAAGATGTTCTTCGAAACCAATGAGAACAAAGACACAACATACCAGAATCTCTGGGACACATTTAAAGCAGTGTCTAGAGGGAAATTTATAGCAATAAAGGCCCACACGAGAAGCAAGGAAAGACCTAAAATCGACACCCTATCGTCAAAATTGAAAAAGCTAAAGGAGGAAGATCAAAAAAACTCAAAACCTAGCAGAAGACAAGAAATAACTAAGATCAGAGCAGAACTGAAGGAGATAGAGACACAAAAACCCTTCAAAAATCAATAAATTCAGGAGCTGGGTTTTTGAAAAGATCAATAAAATAGACCACTAGCCAGATTAATAAAA
>CAUYLG010006641.1:0-45913 GCA_963573385.1 Cacajao melanocephalus | reverse complement strand
CTTTTGCTGTGCAGAAGCTCTGGAGTTTAATTAGATCCCATTTGTCTATTTTGGCTTTTGTTGCCATTGCTTTTGGTGTTTTAGTCATGAAGTCCTTGCCTATGCCTATGTCCTGAATGGTGTTGCCTAGGTTTTCTTCTAGGCTTTTTATGGGTTAGTTCTTATGTTTAAATCTTTAATCCACCTGGAGTTAATTTTAGTGTAAAGTGTAAGGAGGGGGTCCAGTTTCAGCTTCCTGCATATGGCTAGCCAGTTTTCCCAACACCATTTATTAAACAGGGAATCCTTTCATAGTAATGAAGCTTCCATAAAAACCAAGAGGGGAAAGGATACCCTTCTTGGTTTTTATGGAAGCTTCATTACTATGTAGGCATGACTGATTACATCACTGGCCATCAGTCCTACTCGGAGGTAAGCATTGAGTGGTGGGGCTGAAAGTCCCAACCCTCTAAACACATGATTGGTTCCCCTGGCAACCAGCCACCCTACCCCCAGCTGCCCCCCTCATTGTCCACAGGCCATCCAGAAGCCCCCAGTCTTCAGTCATCTCATTAACATACAAAAAGACACTTATCACTAAGGAAATTCCAGGGTATTTATTTTTTAAGACAGTCTCACTCTGTTGCCCAGGCTGGAGTGCACTGGCACAATCTCAGCTCACTGCAACCTCTGCCTCCCAGGTTCAATCGATCTCCTGCCTCAGCCTCCCAAGTAGCTGGGATTACAGGCATGTGCCACCATGCCCAACTAATTTTTGTATTTTTAGTAGAGAGGGGGTTTCACCATGTTGGCCAGGTTGATCTCAAACTCCTGACCTCAAGTGATCCGCCCACCTCGGCCTCTCAAAGTGCTGGGATTACAGGCCTAAGTCACCTCACCTGGCCAGTTCCAGGGGTTTTAAGAGCTGTCTACCAGGAAATGGAGGCAGAGACAAAATATATTTTAGTTACTATGTCACACCCATGTACATTTTTAAAGGCCTAAGTGTCATTTCTAAAGAAAGGAGTGGGTAGCAGGGGCTGTCAGAGGTTGGGAGTATCATTCTAAACACAGTTGCCCTCATTGGCATTATAAGTCATTGCTATTTGTTTTTAAATAACTGTGCACAAGAAAAAAAAAACCTTTAGAAACCTTTACAAATTTAGATAAACTTGTCTGGAGTTTTAGTTGTTTCATTTGTGAAAAGCTGTTTTCACAATCCCAAGCATTCATACGTGAAAACTACAGCATGCCTGCATAACCCAAAAAGGCTCTGGACAGATGACCTAGCTAAGAATGAGCCAGCACCTGTATCCACAGTTTCTACCTTCTAAAGATAGAAATAACTTGGCATGGGGTGGGGAAGGGTGCCCCACAGGGACATTTTGACCAGTGCTAAAGAGATAAAGAGGACAGGAGCCCCCCACCACAAGTTCAGACAGATTAAGCCAGATGAGAATGGTAGGTGGGACTTCAGGGGAGCCAGAGCCAAAAAGAGAGAAGTCCTCAGTCATGAGGGCATGAAGTCAGAGGGACACCCTGGGGTGGCCTATTGGCCAGCTTTCAGTGTCCTGTGGTAAAAGCTTAGGTTGCTCCAAGCCACTGAGTAGATCTGGCCTCCCCCTAGGGAGCATTCAGATACTTGCCCAATAGTCATGGGGTAACCCACATTTTTTATTTTCATTCTTTCAAGAGGACTGAGCATACCAGTGGACTGACAACTTGAAACCCAGCCCAGCTCACTGGCCTCATGGGGATGGACCACCCTGTTTTATGGAGTACACCCAACTCTAAACTAAGATTTCCTTGCTTCCTACTGGGCCAGTCCAGTGTGATGCCGTGTCTTGCAGTCTTCCAGTGGTTTTAAAAAAAAAAAAAAAAAAAAGGAAGGACCGGGCACAGTGGTTCACACCTGTAATCCCAGCACTTTGGGAGGCCAAAGCAAGTGGATCACCTGAGGTCAGGAGTTCAAGACTAGCCTAACCAACATGGAGAAATCCTGTCTCTACTAAAAATACAAAATTAACTGGGCATGGTGGCACATGCCTGTAATCCCAGCTACTTGGGAGGCTGAGGCAAAAGAATCACTTGAACCAAGGAAGCGAAGGTTGCAGTGAGCAGAGTTTGTGCCACTGCACTCCAGCCTGGGCAACAAAGTGAGACTCCATCTCAAAAATAAATAAATAAATAAATAAATAAATAGGAAACAAAGGAAGAAGGGAATTGCAATAGGGAAAGAGTAATACATGTAGAGCCAGCTGTGTATGAGACTGGAGTTTTATTATTATTCAAATCAATCTCCCTGAGCATTCAGGGAGCAGAGATTTTAAGGACAATTTGATGGGTGGGGAGTAAGCCAGTGAGCCAGGAGTGATGATTGCTTAGGAACGAAATCATAGGGAGTAAAAACTAGCCTTTTGGCTGGGCGTGGTGGCTCACGCTGGTGCAATTTGAGAGGCTGAGACAGGTGGATCATTTGAGGTTAGGAGTTCGAGACCAGCCTGGCCAACATGGCAAAACCCCATCTCTATTAAAAGTATAAAAATTAGCCAGGTGTGGTGGTGCTCACCTGTAATCCCAGCTACTGGGGAGGCTGAGGCAGGAGAATCGCTTGAACCTGGGAGGCGGAGGTTGCAGTGAGCTGAGATTGTGCCATTGCACTCTAGCCTGGGTGACAGCACAAGATTCCGTCTTGACGAAGAAGAAGAGGAGGAGGATGAGGAGGAGGAGGAAGAAGAAGAAGAAGAAGAAGAAGAAGAAGAAGAAGAAGAAGAAGAAGAAGAAGAAGAAGAAGAAGAAGAAGAAGCAGAAGCAGCAGCAGCTGGCTTCTTGCACTGAGTCAGTTCCTGGGTGGGGGCCACAAGATCAGATAAGCCAGTTTATCAATCTGGCTGGTGCCAGCTGATCCATCAAATGCAGGATCTGTAAAATATCTCTAGCACTAATCTTAGAAGCAGTTTAGGGAGAATCAGAATCTTGTATCCTCCAACTGTGTGACTCCTAAACCATAAGTTCTAATCTTATGGCTAATGTTAGTCCTACAAAGGCAACCTAGTTCCCAGGCAAGAAGGAGGTCTGCTTTGGGAAAGGACTGTTGTCATCTTTGTTTTAAACTATAAATTATAAACTAAGTTTCTCCCAATGTTAGTTTAGCCTGCGCCCAGTAATAAACAAGGACAGTTTGGAGGTTAAAACAAGATGGAGTCAGTTAAGTCAGATCTACTTTATTGTCTCAGTCATAATTTTGCAAAGGCGGTTTCAAATCCTGTGAAGAAAATACTATTCCTTTTGTCTACAGATAAGAACATCGAGGCACCTGTCCGTGGGTTTTTTTTTTTTGGAGATGGAGTCTCACTCTGTCACTCAGGCTGGAGTGCAGTGGCGCAACTCCGGCTCACTGAAACCTCTGCCTCCCAGGTTCAAGCAATTTTCCTACCTCAGCCTCTCAAGTAGCTGGGATTAATGGTGCATGCCACCAAGCCTGGCCAATTTTTTTGTATTTTTAGTAAAGATGGGGTTTCACCATGTTAGCCAGGATGGCCTCAATCTCCTGACCTCATGATCCACCCATCTCGGCTTCCCAAAGTGCTGGGATTACAGGCGTGAGCCACCGCACCTAGCCTGTCAATATATTTTTTTAAGTCTATGTGGCTCTAGAGTCCAGACGTTTAAACACAATTCTGTCTTCCCTCTCAATTAGATGATTAAAGTGGTTTAACAGTACTTGCTGTATAGAAGGAGTTCAATAAATATTGGCTACTATTATTATTCTTTTATATGTGAACATTCATATTCTAGTTAAAATTATCAGCTAAGATTATCAGTTAATTAAAACATATTTAAAATAATAATATAATAATTTGTCAAGGCATATTTCCTAGGAACTTCTACTAGGTTTAGGTAGTATCTACAGTAGCCAGTCTCCAAGATGGCTGCCAGCAATCCCTGTCTCTTGTACTCACACCCCTGTATGGTCCTCTTCCATATTGTATCAGGGTTGATCTGTACAATCAATGAAATGCCACTTCTGAAGATAGGTTATAAGACATTGTGACTTTTTCCTTTCTCACTTTCACAATAAGATCACTCACTCTAGTGGGATAAGCTAGCTGCCATGTTGTGAATAGCTCTATGGAAAGGCCCTCATAGTAAAGAACTGATGCCTCCTACCAACAGCCATGAGCCATCTTGAAAGTAGATCCTTCCCCAGTGAAGCCTTCAGATGGCAGCAACCCAGGACAGACCCTGAGCTAGAACTACCCATGAATTAGTCCATTTTCATACTGCTATAAAGAAATACCTGAGATGGGATAATTTATAAAGAAAAAAAGTTTAATGAACTCATAGTTCTGCATGGCTAGGGAGGCCTCACAATAATCATGGCAGAAGGCAAAGGAGGAGCAAAGGCACATCTTACATGGTGGCGGGCAAGAGAGTGTGTGCAGGGGAACTGCCCTTCATAAAACCATCAGATCTAGTGAGACTTATTCACTATCACAAGAAGAGCATAGGAAAACCTGCCTCCATGATTCAATTACCTCCCACCAGGTCCTTCCCACTGGGGAATTATGGGTACTGCAATTCAAGATGAGATTTGGGTGGGGACACAGCCAAACCATATCAATCCAGCTAAGCCACCTCCAGGCTTTCTGGCCCTTAAAAATAATATGAGATAACAAATGTGTAGTGTTCAAAGCCACTATATTTGGGGTCACTGTTATGCAGCAATATATAACTCAACTCATACATCTCTTCTAGAAGCCTTCAGCTGACCCCAAGCATCTGTGCCCTCTCTATCATAGCACCTACTATATTCTGACTTACATCTTTTCCCTCCATTCTCCTCTTCTAGTTAATGAGGTCGAAGACAGGGACTAGTTCATACTGATTTTTCAATTCCCAGGATCTATCATAATGCTGCAATTGGTATGAACTTCAATATATGTATGTTATTGAGCTGAACTATTCTTCACTTACTGTACAAACTTTGTCCTTAAAATATAGTTTGCATTTCAGATTTTTCATGAATTCAGGTAGTTCCTGCCATCTAAACAATTAGACCTGGTATCATTCAACTAGTATTTGGTTATTAAAGTTAATATTAAAATTGTACTATCCAAGATCTTAGACACAACTTTATTTTTGCAATACAATCATATCAACTTGTAACAGAAGAGGTTTGATAGTATGCCAGGTAGCAACATTCCTGTGTTTTCAAAGTCATTATGCCATTAGCCCAGAATTTTTCTTTTTTCCAAATAGGATTAAGTAGCCTGGAGATAAAAGCAGTCCTCCAACGGAAAAGGTAAATGAATTTCACAGAAAATATTTCCTGAGTTGGTCATACTACATCAGAGATTGGAGTTAAAGATTATATTTTTTAACTCCTTTAATTCACAAAATATACATTTATTGTTATCAAAGATATCAGTTCAATTTTATTATTGAACCTGTAATTCATTCTGTACTTTGATCCTGTGAAGACCAAATTCATCATTTTCTTCTAAAATGTAATATAAAACTTGAATCATCAGTGACACTTCTTATTATGTTTTTTTAAAATAAGACATTAGAGCCATATGAACTTCCTCAATAAATGGAAAGCAGTCCACATCAATGTATTCTCTATCATGGTCATTACCAAGGAATTCACCACTTCTAGGAGGCTCTATCCTCAGGAAACAATGGCCTACTTCATCATTTCCAAGTTGTCATCTATTCTTCCTCCAAAATACACTATAATCCAACAAGAGAATGGACATCATTCCTGCTGATATGTCCCCAGATGAGAGCATTCTTTTTTTTTTTTTTGTCACCCAGGCTGGAGTGCAGTGTCACAATCTTGGCTCACTGCAACTTCCACCTCCGGGGTTCAAGCGATTCTCCTGCCTCAGCCTCCAGAGTAGCTGGGACTACAGGCATGCACCACCACACCCAGTTAATTTTTGCATTTTTAGTAGAGATAGGCTTCACCATATTGGTCAAGCTGGTCTTGAACTCCTTACCTCATGATTCACCCATCTCAGACTCCCAAAGCGCTGGGATTACAGGCGTGAGCCACCATGCCCAGCAAGAGCATTCTTGAGAGAAGTTTCACAGCTCTGGATAATGTGAGTACATCTGTAAGCATTGACACAATACACATTCAAGAGAAGTGGTGGTGGTCTTGGCATTGACACACAGTGGAAACTCAAAATGATGTAGACTACGATCAACACACATGTAACACCCTCAGGTTATATTCCACTTCCGTCTGCCTGGCAGAAACAACTAAACTAAATAAGCATTCAACATCCATATAATAAGTTCAAGAATTAAGGATGAGAATGAAAACCACCTATCCCATATACACAGCTTGGAAACTAAGGACTCGACATATCTTGCTAACTCTCTCCCTCTCAACACACACATACACACACACACACTCACACTCACACACATACATACACTTTCTTTACTACATTAACATAAGTTTACTACTCCATTGTCTTTATTAGCATAACTTTACTTTTCTAGGAGATTCTAGCCTAAGCAAATAATTTGATTATTCATTACAGAAACTTCCCAAAAAGACCCTTCACTCTTCAACAGGAAGTATCAGCAGACTGTTAACACCCTTAGGATCTTCAAATCCCTCACCTCAAAATCCTTTCCTTGCTGTTTCCAATTCTACACTGTTTTGTTATTATATCCTTATTCAACCTTCATCAAGCCCCCTCATTGAAAGATCACCTTAAACCCAACTCCCAATAAAATATTTTTTAATTCACCATTCACTGATCAGAAGGCATAAAGTAATTTTTAAAATAATAAAATCCAACCTTGCTTTTTCCCCCTCAGAGACATTACCAAAGCTCTGTCTAGGAGGTGATCTCCCTCACCACAATAAACAATACAGACAGCTTCAGCTGATCAACAGGTTGCATTAGTGATATTAGGAGATCCAGCATTTGACAAATACTTAGTATGGATCTAGCAATACGCTAAAACATTTGGAAACTGATACATGGCTTAATCTAACCAAAACGAAACATTTGGAAATTTAATATATTTCCCCCTAGAGCTCAGGGGCCCTCACTGTTTAAACAATTCCACATCCGGACATTTAAATTTCTGCCTGGTCCAGTATTTGTCATCATATGTTAAGAGGAACTGTTTGTTTAAATGAAAAACGTTTCCATGTTCAAACAATTTGAGGACTGCTGAGTTAAGGATAAAAACCATCATTTCTTCACAGTGAGACTTCTCAGTGCCTTTAGGGTGTACTACTGGATATCAAAAATATCCAAGAGGAAGTTGTTAATATATAGCCTATGCAAAATGTAGATAGATGCTTTGTCCTATAGCAACTCGCTAGATTCTCAGTGGATAGAAGAAGGATGATGGACAGTTTTATCTAACATGCCATCCTGCCCTTCATTCACAGGCCATTACTAGAGAACATGGCCAGAAAGGAAGATAAATGATCACAGCTGTCTTAACCCTCAGCAGTCAGCTCTGTGATAATTTTAGGGCTGCCTTGAGCTGTGGGAAAATGAAGGAAATGAATTAGCCTGAGTCCTGCCAGCCTTTAAATGAGGATGCCTGTGTGCCCTGAGCTATGCTTAGCTAGTTCCAGCCCTTCTCCCCAGAGGGAATGCTGGTCTTTCAGTAACCTACCAGGAGCTCCTTAAACCTTTCCCACATCTATGCACACCAGGCAGACGTTGGCTAAATAGTCCAAGTTGCTGATCTTTGCTCAAAGGAAGACCCTGCTGGCATAGATCCCTCAGGTTACAAACAGGTGGCATCTGACATATTCTGCCCCATTAATAGCTAAAATCCTCATGCTGTTATCTTTCTTGATCATACCCTTCTACTAAGATCTCCACTTAAAGGACATTGTTTTGGTCAGCACTCTGACTTCCCTGTTTTGGGTTGAAGAGAGGAAATCGACATTTACTATGCACTTTCTACGTGTCTGACATTACATAAGGCACTTTACATGCCTTATTCCATGTAATTCTAACAAGTACAAAAAACAGCGTAATAGCAAGCCTTTACGTAGTGCTTCCCATGTACGATGCCCTGTTGTAAATGCTTTACATAGTCTCATTCTCTCAAGGCCCATGGCAACTCTAAGTGGTAGGCACTGCTATTACCCCCACTCTATAGATGAGCAAACAGAGGGATAGAGGTGAAGTAGCTTGTGTAAGGTCACATAGACAGTGGCAGAGCCAGACTGGAACACAGTCACAGTCCATGCATCTAACCACACTACCATTGTGTGCCATTATCTGTCCTGTCAGATGAGAAAACCAAAGCTCAAGGAAGTGGCCCTCTCAAAGGCACACTGGAAGTGGAAGAACTGGGACCAGAACTCATGTCTGTCTACTCCCAAGTCCGCATTTCTTCTCTAGACCACAGGCTCTCAGAGCAGAGTTCCCAAACCAGCGACATCAATGCTAACTGGGAAACTTGTTAAAAAAGCAAATTCTTAGAGCCCACTCCAGATCTACTAAATCTGAAAGTCAGGTGATTCCCATACAGAGTAAAGTTTGGGAGGCACTCCTGTACACCATGCTGCCTTCTGTAGAGCATTGAATTTTGACTTTACCTGCAAGGGCTAGAGACATTGTGTCGTCTAGTTGTTGGAAGCTCGGGGAAGCTAAGAAACAACTTGGTCATGACCCAGTATATTTCACTGGCCTTGTCAGGAGACAGGCCAGGGGTTGCTTTTTTCCCCCCTTATCAAATTCATGGAGCAGAAAAAGAACAGCTGCACTGTGGTCAAGAGGAAGACTGGATTCTGTCCTTGGGCATCCTTAACCCTGCTGATGGCTTTTCAGATCCAGAGATTCTCAGTGAATTTCTGTTCAATGTTCTGCTGCTTTTACCTGCCAGCTTTGTCTGCTCCTACCTGTGACCCTTCTTGTCTTTCAGCCCCGTGGAGCATGGAGTAAACACTTCTGTGGCAATATGGTCAGCTGATGAGCTGCCCTCCTGATTCGAATATTGTGCAATGAAAAACACTTCTTACGATTCTAGAAGCAAACTTTTTTTTTCTCCTTTTTTGCTGTCAGGATCAGTTCAGCAGCTACACTAAAGCTTTCATCACTCACTGCCTCACTGAAAAGTTTAAGATCGGAGTGTTCTGCTGAATCAAGCTGTTGTTAAGAGGTTCAGCGTATGTATATAAAACAGAACAATAATTGATTTTTATAGAGGCTAAAAGGAAGTTAAGGAATCTTGGACAGCTCAGGGCGAGAGCTTGAAAGGCTTTTGACTCAGAACATTAATTTGTGGTTAATAGCTACAACATAGGGAAAGAGAGGGAGACACGGTTAATAGGGAAAGAAGCTAAGTTAGCTCAATAGGGGAAGAAGCTAAGAAGCTGAGTTAGCTGCTTATTTTGCAGTCAGGGACCAAAAGGATACTACTTTTAAAAACCATATTTCTTCTTTAACAAAAATTAATTCAAGCTCATTGAGTTTCTGCAGGCCATATGTTTCAACCCAGCATCGGCAACATGGAGTGTGTTATTTCACTTCGAATGCTGAGGGTGGGGACCTCCCCCTGGGAGAACAGGTTGTATGTTGATTAAAGTTGGAAGGAGAGCTATGAAGGAGCTGCCCAAATCTCCTTAATCTCTTTTTCTTCCTTCTTGAGAGGTTTCTAAGGATCTCTTGGTTGGATTGTTTTGTGCTTGATTTGGAATCTTGGTTTTTATTGGCCCATGCTAAAACCAGTTATCACTGGGAAGGGCACCAAATTAAGATTAGCAAACCTGACTTCATTTATCCAAAAGGAACGTGTGTAATGGGTGAGTGTGTGGATGTTAGAATCAGGCAGAACACTCCTCCATTTATGACCTATTCAAAACCTCGTGGCGGCCAGGCGTGGTGGCTCACGCCTGTAATCCCAGCACTTTGAGAGGCCAAGGTGAGCGCATCATTTGAAGTCAGAAGTTCCAGGCCAGCTGGTCAACATGGTGAAACTCCATCTCTACTAAAATTAGAAAAATTAGGTGGGTGTGGCGGCGCATGCCTGTAGTCCCAGCTACTCAGGAGGCTGAGGCAGGAGAATCGCTTGAACCCTAGAGGTAGAGGTTGCAGTGAGCCGAGATCGTGCCATTGCACTTCAGCCTGGGTGACAGAGGGAGACTCCGTCTCAAAAAGAAACCAAACAAAAAAAACCTGGTAGGTTGTCTTAAGGATTAAGTGAGAAAATACAGGTAATTATCAAACTGCACAGGAGAGACATACAATACTATTAACTGTTATCAGTGAATTCACACTCATCAGAGTCTAGCTGGTGCCTGCCCCTGTGCTGGCGAGGCCCTGCAGGGTCACAGAGGGACTCTCCTTGGGGGCAGGCCTAGTTGCAGCTGCACTATCATCAGCACACCTGCCCCCCAACCTATAGCCCTGTGACTTTCGAAAAGCTCTATAAACCCTGAATCCTCCATTCTTTCTCATCTGAAAAAATCCACATTCTCCTGGGGCTTATGGGGAACAAGTGAATAAAATCATCTGAAAATTTCAAATTGCTCTTCCAGGCTAATAAGAGAGCATCATAATTTGTTATATAAATAGAATATACACTTTTAAATGTCTCAATCTGATTTTAGTTGAACTTTTAGTGCTGCGGCATAATAGAAAGAACTCCTTAATTTGGGATTAGAAAACCTGAATGTAGGTCCTGGGTCTGAGATAATTGCCATTTCTTAGCTGTGCAACTTTGGGCTATTCACACTACCTACCCTGGGCCTCAGTTTTCTTACCTAAGAACTCGGCTAAGATTATCTACCCTGTAGGTGGTTTTATTTTTTCTTTTCTTTTCTCTCCACGCCCTGCCTACCCCATAGGTATTTGTTTGTTTATTGAGACAAACTTTCACTCTGTCACTCATGCTGGAGTCCAGTGGTGCGGTTTCAGCTCACTGCAACCTCTGCCTTCCAGGTTCCAGCAATTCTCATGCCTCAGCTGCCCAAGTAACTGGTATTATAGGCACATACCACGACACCCAGCTAATTTTTGTATTTTTAGTAGAGGAAGTTTTGCCATTTTGACCAGGCTGGTCTCAAACTCCTGGCCTCAAGTGATCCACCCACCTTGGCCTCCTAAAGTGCTGGGATTATAGGCATGGGTCACCGTGCCCAGACTTCCATAGGTTTTTATACCAAAAATAACAACTCTCCAGCCTGGGTGAGAGAGTGAGATCCTAGAAAAAAAAAATTTTTTTTAAAGCCCTTACTCTTCCTAGTTTGCAAATAGGCTCAGAGACTTATTTATCCAGAAGTCACACAGTGAATAACCTGAGATTTCAAACCAACACTTCAGCATACACATGCAATCACTATTATTATCACTGTTCTTTTATTATGCGTACCATTTTTGGAGAAACAATGAAGTCTGTTTGGGTTGACGATCCCAAATCCTGCATCCTAAATCTTCATATTAAACTGTATGAAAAACGTTACTATGCAATCTAAATTATGATCTGTTTTCCTACCCTCACTCCTCCAAAATAATTGCAATTATAATACACTTGATGTAACTTAATATCTGTTCCTCAAACTTGAGAGTTATATAAAAAAAAAAGTCTCAATTATATATGACAGATAGATGCTGTTTCTAGAGCAAAATCTATCTTGGTTAGTTCTGAGATTTTAAAAAATATTTGACATAAAATATGCTACACAGAGAGAGAGGGGGGAGAGAGAGAGAGAGAGAGAGAGAGAAAGAGACTTTAAAGGTTCCCCAACCCCATCCCTGACAAAAGCAACAGAGAAAAATTTTCCCAGGACCGGAGCTCGAGATATTCCTGATACCAGCCGCCTCCACAAGCAAGGCTGCTGTCAGTGGAACTGAGAAGCTGGCAAGAAGTCAGGCCATTTCCACTCCACATTTGGTCTGAGGCCAGAGTGCTGCCTTTCAGTGTTTAGACAAACCTCCCAGGGTGAGGTAGACCCAGCAATAACCATATGTGACCATTAAGGCCTGCAGGAAAGAGAAGAAAGGTAAAGACGGCCTTCATAAATGGCCCTGATCTTATCTGCAGAAGCTGGACAGCTCTGTTTCCAATACAGAAGCAGAAACAGTCAAGATTAAATGCTGCCTGGGGAGGTAGGGAGTTCTAGTTCAATGGTCCAAGTCATGCTAATCAACTTCTGCAAAGGACAGTGTCCTGGGGCTGTGGGCCTTGAACAGCAAGCTCGGGTCCACAGGTTTGGCCACAGTACGATTTTGGTTGTGTTATTCAAAGTGTGTCCCAAGGAGTGTTACAATGTGCTTGATATGGGTTTCACCCCCTGGAGGCACAAGCATGTGCATGCCTCATTGGCACTGTGTCCATATAGCGCATTGTGAAGGGAATATGTGGAAGGAACAGGAAAAGAGAGACTACTTAACATCTTTCAGCTTTGCTCTGCCAGATTTTATATTTACAAGCTTCTGTAGAAGGATACTGATGTATGTTCTTGGCCTCCATAAGGCAGTGGGGGTGATGGGAGTAGAAAAGAAGGTGCCTAAAGACACTGAAGTTTCCTGGTCTATTCAGTCAACAACTATTTAATGGGGGCCCACCATGAATCAGACAAGGTACACATGCTGCAGATACAAATGACCAAGAGCAGGCATGACCACCGCCCTTATGGAACTTGGTATCCAGTGGGGGAGTCAGCCAACAATCGAATAGCCACATAAATGTATGAAAAAATGGAAGCTGTGGCAAGTGCAAGAAGGCATGGTCATGGTGCTGTGAGCACCACTAAGGGAATCTGACCCAGTCCAAGAGGTCAGCAAGGGCTTCCCTGAGAAAGTGATGCTTCAGCTGAGAACTTCAGGATGAGTTGGTGCTAACTAAGCAAAGGAATGTGGATGGCAAGCAAAGTCCTGGCCAAGGGAATAGCACATGCAAAGGCTCTGTTTTGGGAGAGAGACAGCTTCGTGAAAGGTAGATCTGACCTAAGTGTCACCAGGAAGGCCCACCAACCCCTAAATAGCTCTGCCTCCTAAAATTCTGCCATTATTAAGGTATGCTCTGGGTTAAGATTGGGTTTCTCTTGAAATGTTCCTTTCTTTCTTTTTTTTTTTTTTTTTGCAGGAGACCAGAGTTTTATTATTACTCAAATCAGTCTTGCTGAACATTTGGGGATTAGAGTTTTTAAGGATAATTTGGTGGGTAGGGGAAGGCCAGTGAGTTGAGAGTGCTGATTGGTTGGGTCAGACATGAAATCATAGGGAATCGAAGCTGTCTTGTTGGGCTGAGTCAGTTCCTGGGGAGGGGGCTCACAAGATCAGATGAGCCAGTTTATTGATCTGGGTGGTGCCAGCTGATCCATCAAGTTCAGGGTCTGCAAAATATCTCAAGCACTGATCTTAGGGACAGTTTAAGGAGAGTCAGAATCTTATAAGTTTCCAACTGCATGACTCTTAAACCATAATTTCTAATCTTGTGGCTAATTTGTTAGTCCTGCAAAGGCAGTCTAGTTCCCACCCAAGAAGGCTTGTTTTGGGAAAGAACTGTTATGTTTTCACCTACAGAAAAAAAGCTAAATAATCTCCTTTAAATTTTAGCTAACTTGCTTTATACCCACAGAACATTTTTACAAGGTTAACCCTTTACAAATTATTTTTTAACTTGCTTAAACATTTAGATTTGTCCCATTACTCTTGTAGGTTAAGACAATCTTGAAAAACCCTCTGAACTAGACAAAATGATATTCTCTTCAACAAAAACCATATTCCCATACCTTCTCATAATCTCCCACCAAAGTTACATTCTACTTTTCTTCTATGCCTCACAATCTTTTATGTAAAACTGTTTCTCCAGTAGTCTCAATTATATATTACAATGTTAACTCTTAGCAACTTTTATTTTTGGTGAAAAACCTGATAAGTAAGCAATTTAATAAGGTACTAGGTGTGGCGCCTAGGACATCAGAAGTACTGTCTCTTTTCAGCTTAGCTAGGGGGCATGGCTTTCCATGTTTCCAGATCTTACCTATAAGATCATGTTCCAAAGTAGATAAACTGAATAATTTTCAAAAGTCAAAGAAGCAGTTTATGACCGTAAAGCATTTAGCAAGTCTAATATCAGACCTCAATTTAGACCAAATGTCTAAATTTTGAAGACTTTTTAATTTTACTAATAATCTTTAAAACTAAATAAGTTACTAAAGTCATGTGAACAAGAAGGCATTAAAGTTTCTATTTTTCTGATAAAATATGATTTAAGTGCTTATTTTTCTAAGCCAATTAATCAGAGCTCTTTTCAATATAAACATCACACACACCACACACATAAATACACAGACAGACAGAAGATTCAGTAGTTGTAAGATCTTTCATTTGCCAGTTTTTAATTGGATTACCACCTTCAGGGTGGATCCCTTGAAGGAACAGACCAAGAAAGCATGCAGTTTTTAGGGTCTAATAAGCAGGCACAGCTGGAAGGCAAAGACAGATCCTCAAAATTAAAGGTACCATTTTATACTGGATCCTGGATTCCCAAAAAGGAGGGAAATACTATAAGAGGAAATAGTGCAATGCTTCTACCATGCATTTTATTGCAAGGCAATTCAAAGCCAATCAGTCCATTTTTTAATTAGCCCATCCCCCATGGGAGTCTCATCTTTCAGTGGGGGTTGGGGATGTTTCCATATCTTCCAGGTGGCCAAAAACATACTTCTTTGACCCAAGCATGCAAAGAGCTAAGTATCTCTTCATAACTCACATTAGCCATTTCTTAAAGTATGTATATTTTTTTACCTAGTTATTTATTACACACTAAAGCTAAAAGCTTTCCCATAATGCAAAGTTTTCCAAGGCAAAACAGAACAGAGCCTTAGATTTTGAGAAGAATTTATTGTTTTCAATTCCTGGGGTTCCATGAGGAAAACAAGATTTTCCCAGAATGGAGTCTGCGGTACCTCCTCTGTTTTTCCTCAGGAGTCCCAGGTTGTTAGTGACTGAGTTTTTTCATGCAGACATTAACAGTGGCAAGAAGACAAAATGGAGAAAAACAATTCAGCCTACTGAGAAGAAAAAAACTTTTTCAGAAAAATACAACTCAAGAGGAGGAAAAAGATAAAGGCCCTTTAAATATGTATGGCTTGGGTATCCATTTTTAATTAAGTTGATTTTAACCATAGAGTGCTTAAAAACAAAAACAACAACAACAACAAAAACTTTAAATCTTTTATTAGCCAGAACAGCCAATATTTTTGGCTTTTGAATTCTACAACAGGTAACCTTCCATGTGAAATTAATAAGTTTTAACTAAGGTTATGACTTAACCATGGATACACAAGTTGTTTTTCAAAGAGATGGTAAGCAGTTTCTTTCCTTCTTTCTCTTTCTTTCTTTTTCTTTTTTTTTTCTCTCTCTCTATCTGTCTTTCTTTCTTTCTTTTCTTTCTCTTTTTCAAGATTTAGAATCTCCCCCAGTGTAGTTCAGAGAAAGGAAAATCCAAGTCAGGAAATCAGATGCTATCCATGGGGGGTAAAAAAAACCCTCAATATCAGTGGCAAAGTTACACAAATGACAAACCAGAAATGAATCATTTCGGAAGCTAAGAATTGAACCTGGGCCACCACTGACAAAAAGTAAAGCCTTAACTACTGAGTACATGACATTGAGCAGTTTCTACCACTCTTCCCAGAAGTCTAGAGCAGCCAATTTCAAGCTTGTAAAGGCTCTTAACTGCTCAAGATAACTTTTAGGGCTAACTATGACATGAACTCCCAAATTCTTGTCCTCTGGATGGAGGAAACCAACAGAAAGTATCCCAACATGGTCTCAAGGTTAAGCTCTTAAGGACACTAAACAAGACAGAGAAATTTCATACAGTATTGGTTTCTGGGACCCTCAGCAAAGTTTGTAACTGACCAGTCTTCTAGGCTGGCTTGAAAAGCAGGCTTATAGGGGATCTAAATCCATGTGTTATCCTGTGATGCCCCTTTCTCCTTTATAGAACAACACAGAAAGACAAATTCTTAGCACAAAGTACATCAGATTTGCTACAACCTAAGACTAGTCTCATAAATCCTTTTTTCTATTAATCAAACCCTTGCAGAGGAGACAAATAGTGACATTTACCATTTACACACAAACATACACAAAGAGAAAGAGATAGAGAGAGACCAGAAATTTGGCTGGTTAGAATTTCTTATCCTTTTTGCCGGCATACCAAGTTTCCAGGTCCAGAGAAAGTTCTCTTTCTCTGCAGATTCCAGAAGAACAGAGTGGCTTTTGATGACTCTGATGACTGTGCCATAGCTGTGAGGCTCAAGCCACTTAACAAAAGAAAATCGCCCTTTTCTGTTTTACAGAATCATAGGCAAAAGATTCTCAATTTTGCAAGATGTTTCCCAACAGGCTGCATGGGGAACCAAATTAACATTCTCCATCCCAGCAAAATACTCATAACAAAACAGACACTAGTCACCTCGTTCAGCACCCAATATTGACATGGCAAGCCTCAAACTTTCTCCTGTGGTCCCTGTAGTCTTTGACCTACTCCAGGTGGGGAGGGATGACCTCAGAACAGTAATTC
The DNA here is from genome assembly GCA_963573385.1 of Cacajao melanocephalus. Lineage (NCBI taxonomy): Eukaryota > Metazoa > Chordata > Mammalia > Primates > Pitheciidae > Cacajao > Cacajao melanocephalus. Next base: position 29,395 of record CAUYLG010006641.1, on the reverse strand, counting down.
AATGGGTGATCTCTGGGCAAGACAAAGAGCAGACAGTCACTCCAAGTCAGGCCTGTTGAGCTTTCTTCAGGGCTTGCTGAATGTAACCAAACAAATAAGGAGGGTTCTCTGAGTTAGGCCTGCTGGACTTCTGTCAGCAGTTCCTTCAGAGATCCCCTCCACACATACAGACACACACACAAAGACAACACAGACAGAAGGCCTTCCAAATCAAGATCCCTAACCAAGAATTCCAAAAGTACCCCTTCCAAACTATCCTCCTATTCTCCATCTGAGAAATCTCCCCAAAATCTTACTGATTGAGAAGAAGTCTCCTGAACCAAGACTCTTCTTACTAGTTACAGAGAGCCAACCGAGACCCCCCAGGAGCTGAATGGAAACAGACACCCCATGGTAGAGCTAAAGACAGATACCCCACAATGGGGCCACAGATAGACACCCCACCATGGGGTTATAGAACCAGTCAGGAGAAGGAAGGAGACATTGGCAGTGCCTAGGATACTCACCAACCCAGACACCCCATAATGGGGCTACAGCTACAGACACTCCATGACCTGGCTACAGCACCCCACCATGGAGCTACAGACAGACACCCTATGGTAGGGCTTCAGTTATGAGATAGCTCCTGAGGACTATTTCTCCATTACAATTAAATCTAGGTACATTGGGTTGGCAGTGCCCCACTGGAAGAGACAGTGCCAGAGTCAGCCACTAGTCCAAGAGAACTAGGTGGCCACTTGAGCTGACCTCCAGATCCATTGCCAGAGGCAGGCTACCAAACCATGGGAAGCTAGCCACAAGGGCTATCCTGGACAAGCCCCCAAATCTGTAACTGCCCAAGGAGTTCACCTTGCCCATGGCCTAGACAGGGCCAATTTATTAACGCAGGGGAATTGCAATAGCAAAAAAGTAATTTATGCAGAGCCAGCCGTGCAGGAGACCAGAATTTTATTATTACTCAAATCAGTCTCTTGAAGTGTTTTTATCTGATCAATTCTCTCCCTAATAGCAGAAGTCATGGCCATAACTCCCTGATATTAGTATGGGAATTTGGGTAGATGGGTTTATTTTAAAGAGAAAAAGAGTAACAAAAATGGGAGATGGAGGCCTCAAAGATCAAACCTCATATTTTTCTAAATTTATCCCAAGACCAGCCCTGTTGGAATTTATTAAAAGTCTGATCTCCAGGAAATCATGTAAGCTCTTGCATTCAGCAAGACTAACCAAGATTGTCTCAGCCTTTGAGAGAAATCTATGAAAAGGAGGAATTCAAAGAAAAGAGGTAAACATCATATTATGAGAATGCTGGTATTTTTTTCCATAAGCTGAGTCCTCCATTCTCAGCTTCACCAGCTTGAGCATCCTTAAAAGTTTCACAGCTGACGAAATACAGTCACGCACTATGCAACAGCCTTTCAGTCAATGACAGACTACACACACCACAGAGGTACCATAAGATTATAATACTGTATTTTTACCATACCTTTTCTGATTAAATATGTTTGACTACACACATATTTTCCATTGTGTTACAGTTGCCTACAGTATTCAGTAGAGTAACATGCTGTGCAGGTTTACAGTCTAGGAACAAAAGGCTATACCACGTAGCCTAGGTGTGTAGTGGGCTGTACCATCTAGGTTTGTGTAAGTGTATTTTATGATGTCCACAGAATGATGTACCTCTCAGAACATATCCCTGTTGTTAAGCAACACATGACTGTATATTAATTCAGTATTTTGTCCCTAGAGTCTCATAACAGATGTTTCTCCCCCATGGCACATAAACAAGCAGTAAACCATACTGGCTTTTCAGTCACTTAGGCCTGGATTCAAATCCTGACTCTTCAACTTAGCCATACAACCATGGGCAGATCGTTTAACTACCCTAAACCTTGTTTTCTTAACTGTAAACTGGGAATCATTGTCCCTATCCCATAGAGTTGCTTGGAAAATGGATAAAATAATGCAATTAAAGAGCTTACCGAAGTGCAGGTCATATAATCAGCACTTAATAAATGGGAGAAAGTTAAAAAGAAGGGACAGGTGAGGGGAATTGGCAAAGACAGAGAAAGAGGGTAGAGCTCCTGAGAGACACAAGCGCATGGGTTCCAGGTGATGCACCACTTGGGCAACACTACACACACCAAGTCTCAAAAGAAATTGAAAAGCCTGAGAGAAAGCACGCCTGGAATTTACAAATGGAAAGAGCCTTATCTCTCTGTGTTTTCTCTTGGAACATGTGAGATGAGTTCACCCAGAGACAGGAAAGAAAACAGCAAGGACCGCCCAGGCATTACAGCGTGGGTTCTGCCTGAAGAAGGCCAATGGCGTTGAAAGAGAATTTAGGGTACGACATCCACCTGGAAAACTTCCAGGCAGAGTGGTGCCTAGGAAGCTGCTAAGAGCTTAAATAATGGGGAGTAAACCAGAGAGCTAAACAAAAATAAATAAATAAATAAAAGCCAAAAGGCCCTCTTGGCCTCCCTGCAGAGTGTCAGCCTCAGCCCACGAACCTGGCCTCAGTCATTACAGACAGAAGTTCTACGGGAAAGCTCTTTGACCTTACTGAGCTTGGCCTGGGATACTCAACATTCTCAGGCTTGGCATGGCTTTCTCCAGTAAGATTTTCTCTTTCTGGAGAAAAAGCAATACAGGAAAAAAAAAAAAAAAAAAGGCAACTATATAATGAAAATACCAAAGAATGTCAGGAATCTGAATCATGGGGAAGAGAATTCCTGAATTTATCTTTCCCAAAGTTATTTTTATCAAAGAAAAAGACATTGCCTTATTGAGGCCCTGAATCTATAAGTCCCTAAAATGCTTTCTGGTGAAATTCATGCTTGTGTTTTATTTTTTATTTTTATTTTTATTTTTTTGAGACAGAGTCTCACTCTGCCGCCCAGGCTGGAGTGCTGTGGCATGATCTTGCCTCGTCTCAACCTCTGCTTCCCGGGTTCAAGTGATTCTCCTGCCTCAGCCTCCCGAGTAACTGGGATTATAGGTGCCCACCACCACATCTGGCTAATTTTTTGTATTTTTAGTAGAGACAGGGTTTCGTCATGTTGGCCAGGCTGATCTCAAGCTCCTGACCTCAGGTAATCCACCCACCTCAGCCTCCCAAAGTGTGTTTTATTTTTTAAAGACATAGGCACTTTGCATACCTGTTTCTGTCTCTATCAACCCTATTCTCTCCTGCCCACATAGCTGTGAGAAGAATTTCAACAGGCCCAGCAAATGACATAAAATGATATACCCTATGCATTTTGGAGGCTGAGGTATGAGGACTGAGGGTTGCAAATACAATGCTGACCCAATTGAGATTCAAGGAGCACCTGGGAAGCTCTGGGTGCAGGGCAGCCCCCCAGAGTTGGTGGTCCCTTCCCAGCCATCTGGGCACTGGGCATAGATTTCTCAACAAGGAAGACTCAGCTACCTCCCCTCCCCAGGCCTCCATTCTTCTGGGAAACACAAAGCAATAATAAAAGAAAGTGTTAGATAAGGTAAAAAAAAATAAATAAATAGTGCTGAAAAGGGCTCACTGCATCCTGGAGTTGCAGCTCCTGTAGCTGTAATAACGAATCTGGTACCCCATAGTGATTCTCCTTTTCTTTTCTTTTTTGAGTTGGGGTCTCTGTCACCCAGGCTGGAGTGCAATGGCAACACCTCAGCTCACTGCAACCTCCGCCTCCCAGGTTCAAGCGATTCTCCCGCCTCAGCCTCCCAAGTAGCTGGGATTACAGGCACCTGCCATCATAGCCAGCTACTTTTTGTATTTTTAGTAGAGAGGATGTTTCACCATTTTGGCTGGGCTGGTCTTGAATGCCTAACCTCAGATGATCCGCCTGCCTCAGGCTCCCAAAGTGCTGGGATTACAGGCATCAGCCACCGCACCTGGCCTTCTCCTTTATTTCTCTCTGCCTGGTTTCCTACCCGTCTGAGGAGACCAAGCAGGGACTAAACAGAGCATCTGCAACACCTTGTTAGACAGAGGGAACCGCCATCCTCAAGCATCCAATAGCACCGCTGAGGAAAACGTGGCCAAAACTCCCACCCAATGTTACAGGAAGCAGGGCTAGAAATTGGAGCCACAATAAGTTTGCCAAGAAAATGAATCACGCGCATGATTTAATGGACCACTTAATGCAGAGCAGATTTTCGAACCACTTAATCCATGGAAAAAAAATAATAAATGGATTAATAGTTGCATAGAAAAAAGAATCTGTTTTAATAAAAAACAATGCATCGCTTATGCATACCCTTCTGGGTTATGATATTCTAGCCCTGTTTATTGTCTTTGAGCTACTTTGTAAATCCTTGTAAGTTGCATGTAACTGATAGATATATAACTTCTGTCCTATCTGGTAGTGATTTAGTTGACTCCCACTGGCCCTATCTTTTTCCTATGGATAAGACAGTTTTGCCTCCATTTGCAATAAATCTCAGCATTCCTTTACTTGTAAAAAATCTGTGCTGTTTTGACTTTTCCTTTGAGCCAGTTATTATGGGTTGAATTGTGTCCTCTTCCCCAAAAAAGATATTGAAGTTAAGTCCCAACCCAGAGTACCTGGGAATGTGAGCTTATTTGGAAACAGGCTCTTCGCAGATGATCAAGATCAGGCCATGAGAGTGGGCCCTGATACAACATGACTGTGTCCTTAAAAAAAAAAAAAACATAATTTAGACACAGAGACAAATTACCTTCCTCTTCATGCATACACAAGAGAATGCCATGTGAAGAGGAAGTGGGAGATAGGGTGATATGTCTCCAAGCTAAGGAATGCCCAGGATTGCCACCAAACCACCAGAAACTGGGAGAGATACACAGAACAGATTCCCCTCAAAGCCCCCAGAAGGAACCAACCCTACCAACACCCTGATTTCAAACTTCCAGCTGCCAGAACTGTGAGAGAACACATTTCTGTTGTGTAAGCCACCCAGTTTGTCTATTTTGCTATGGCATCCCAAGCAAACAAATACACCAGTTATAACATCTGTCTTATTCTCTAGTATCATATGAGCAAAATAAATTTTTTAGCACATGTTCATTTTTATATCTATAGGAGAATCATGATTTTATTAGGTTGATGAAAAAGCTATTGTGGGTTTTGCTGTTAAAAATCAATGACCAAAACCGCAATTACTTTTGCACCAACCTAATACCTTTCTCTGAAAGTTATCTTTTAACAGTTTTGGAGGATTCATCAAGATACCCTGTGGATTTGCTGACCAGAGCCAGGTCTTCTTCACAGAGAAGTTCACACATGGCCAGTTGAAGCACAGAAATATCTTTTCTTGATTTAGGGGGTCAAATAACACAAAGTGAACAACAGAACTTTGCTGACTCTGTTTTTCTAATTTTATTTTTGCCCATACTAATTTTGGTTTTTGTTTGTTTACAGCCAATAAATTATTCCCCATTGAGAATCAGTTTTATGGTCTGACCATTTGATGGTCTTTGTAAATGTGGCATAGAGATCTAGTCGCTCTTGGGTGAAAATCTCCACAGAATTTAGTTTGTTTGCCTTTTTGGTTGGGAATTTGGTTTTATGATCAGATCATTTGAGGATCTCTGCAAATGAATTAAGAGTTTATATAGAACTTGTTTTTTTTGGGTGAGAGATGACGGAAAATCTAGTTTGTTAGTCTTTTCTGCTTGTCCACCATTTGAATGCAAACCATCGAGAGTTTAAACTATAAGGGAGGAAAAACTTTTCCTCCTTCCCCCCTAGGTTCAATGTCTGGGACCCTACAAATTAAATAATCCGACAAAAGACAGATTAACAAGAGAAAAAAACAAATTTAATTAAGTATATTTGCACACACAGTAGTTCACAAACAAATGTGGCTTGAGGAGATGGTTAGAATTTGTGGTTTTTTGTTTTTTTGTTTTTTTGTTTTTTTGAGATGGAGTCTTGCTCTGTCACCCAGGCTGGAGTATAGAGGCCAAATCTTGGCTCACTGCAAACTCCACCTCCCAGGTTCAAGTGATTCTCCTGCCTCAGCCTCCCAAGTAGCTAGGATTACAGGCTTCCACCACCATGCCCAGCTAATTTTTTTGTATCTTTAGTAGAGATGGGGTTTCACCATGTTGGCCAGGCTGGTCTTGAACTCCTGACCTCAGGTGATCTGCTGGCCTCAGCTTCCCAAAGTGCTGGGATTATAGGCATGAGCCACTGCCGGACCAGAATTTGGAGCTTATTTATCATCTTAACAAGAAACATAAGGTATGGAGAAAAGATTAGACCAAGGAAAGAGGGTTTGAGGTTTCTTGCAGGGTGGGGTATATAAAATGACTATGGGGAGGTTAGTAGGAAATTAGGAAATGTATGGTAAGGGTTGTTTAGTAAGGTTTATTACACAGATAAGAGTTTCCAGTGACAAGAATTGTCTCCAGTAGTTCTCTTCCTCATATAGAAGAGGGAGACAACTTTACAAAAAAGGGACATGTATGCCCTGCTTTTAAGCAGAAGGAACTTTTTTCCTGTGTCAGCTATTTTCCAATTATCTTCAGCTCAAAATAATCCTTATGCCAAAGTAGCATATTTTGGGGTGGTATATTCTGGTCCCCTTCAATACATACTAGGAAAAAACTTTGATAAGTTTTTTAAATGTATGTTTACTTTGACTCATACCTGAAAATCTGGAATTAAAACTATAAGCTCCCTCTGTCTGTTTCCACGCTTCTGTTTCTGTAATTCAGAAAGGGCTTTAAGTCTCACGTAATAATTCACCTCTCGTTGGTATTAATAAATTGGGTTAAAAAATCTCTGAAATTAAAGTAGCTCTATTCTGATTAGCTTATAGAGATAAATAAGTGCTTGTATTAATTGTTCCTAGAATTGCTAGAAAATAAGAAAATTGAACTTCTAATATTTTCAATGTAATTTTTATAGAAAGTAACACAGAAATGTTTTAATATTTCAAGTTTATATAACTTAGGTAAATCTTCAGCACCAAAACTAGTTAAATAATTTTGGTTTATAAAAACAGCTACAGATTAGCTAGATAAATTCTGATTTATCAGCATTAAATATAATACAAGCTAGTATTTTTTTTTTGACAGAGTCTTGCTCTATCCCTTAGGATGGAGTGCAATGGCACAATCTCAGCTCACTGCAACCTCCAACTCCCCAGTTCAAGTGATTCTCCTGCCTCAGCCTCCCAAGTAGTTGGGATTACAGGCGCCCACTGATACCTGGCTAATTTTTGTATTTTTAGTAGAGACGGGATTTCGACATGTTGATCAGGCTGGTCTCGAACTCCTGACCTCAGGTGATCCACCTGCCTCAGCCTCCCAAAGTGCTGGGATTACAGATGTGAGCCACCACACCCAGCCTACAAGCTAGTATTTTAATTCTATTTGGGTATGTTCTTCTTAAACTTCAACAGGTTTATTGATTGAACAAGCTACCATTACTTCTACTTAATACTTAAGATTATAGAAGTTATAAATTTGTGTTTCATTGATTCATTATTCTCATAATTTTGTTTGCCTTGGGTTATGGCTTGTGTAATGAGTCTGAAAGGCTATGAAATATGTCAAGTTTTGCTCAATTTTGACAGACTTGTTCCCTTGGTTACTGTTTATTGCCTTCATCTACAATTTGAAGGGCTTTTTGTTTTTCTTGTGTAATTGGCCTAGATAGCAAAGATTCTGTGTTTCACTGGAATAACCTTCAATGGTTTATGCTGACTTTACTGTGTCCTTGATTATTTAAGAAAACAAAAGTTTCTCACTTAGGAAAGATCTAAAGCTCCTTACACTCATGTTACCTTCTGCGTTTACTTTTTAAATCCTTATTTTCACTTAGAAATACGGAGCCAAATACTTTTGTTTTGGGGTTTGTTTGTTTTTGAGACGGAGTCTCACTTTGTTGCCCAGACTGGAGAGAAAGGTCATAAGCCTGCTGTCAAAATCTTTTTCTTTTGAGACAGACAGAGTTTCAATCTTGTCGCCCAGGCTGGAGTGCAATGGTGGGATCTCAGCTCACTGCAACCTCTGCCTCCCGAGTTCAAGCGACTCTTCTGCCTCAGCCTCCCCAGTAGCTGGGATCACCACACCTGGCTAATTTTTGTATTTTTAGTAAAGACTGGGTTTCACCCCATGTTGGCCAGGCTGGTCTCGAACTCCTGACCTCAGGTGATCCACCTGCCTCAGTCTCCCAAAGTGCTGGAATTACAGGCATGAGCCACTGTACTCAGCCCCCAAACAGTTTTTTAGACACCTAAGATCTGATTCCTGTCGTAAGTGTTCAAATTGGCTGACAGTGTCTGGTTTTTGCCTCCCTAAAATTGAATTTTAAATATAAAATAAAATGAAGCTTTCAGGATTTTTTTTTCCTACTAAAACTATTTTGAGATTTCCTAGGGGGCCCCTGGAAAATCACAAAGACTTATTATTTAGCTTTTTAAAAAGAGAGGTGTTAGAAATGATTAGGTTTACTTGCTGGGCTACTATCAATGAGCCACATGAAAGAGTTGTCAAATCAGAAGAGATGCTCAGCCTTCCCTAGGTTAAATTGGTATAGGTTAAATGTTGTTAGTATATTTCAGAAACTGTATGCTATACGGGAATTTCACAGAGATTTGCAGTGTCCTTGCTGTCCATGACACACTTCTCCTTATTAGGGCCCTAGTGCTGCTTTGCCATAGTAGACAATGACACTACAGTGTTATCACTCATGATTTCAGTTGTTTTGTTTTAATAGAAACGAGGTCTCACTCTGTCACCCATGCTGGTCTCAAACTCCTGGTTTCAAGTGATCATCCTGCCTCAGCCTCCCAAAGTGATGGGATTACAGGTGACAGCCACTCTGCCTGGCCCAATTTCAGTTGTTTTCTAAGTGTTAACTTGATCACAGCTTTACTTACTTAATTTGAATCTAGTGTCTTCTAGGGTAGTGGTTTTCAATTGAGATTAACGTCACTTATAGAATTTTACTAATAAACAGATGTTTAAGATCTACTGAAGACCACAGACTCTCTTTACTTGATATTCTTGATATATTTTTCTTAGATTCTTACTTGGCAAATTCACATATTATGTTTCAGCATTATTATGTTATATCTCCAGATTTTTTTTTCTGTAAAGATTATGTTCACCCATTTTTATAAATTAGATGTAATGTTCTCTTCTTTGTGTGGTTTTTTTGTTGTTGTTTTTGTTTTGTTTTTGATTTTTTGAGATGGAATTCGCTCTGTCACCTAGTCTGGAGTGCAGTGGTGCGATACCAGCTCACTGCAACCTCCACATCCCAGGTTCAAGTGATTCTCCTGCCTCAGCCTCCTGAGTAGCTGGGATTACAGGTGTGCACCACTACACCTGGCTAACTTCTTTGTATTTTTAGTAGAGACAGGGTTTCACCATGTTGGCCAGGCAGGTCTCAATATCCTTACCTCAGGTGATCCGCCCACCTCAGCCTCCCAAAGTGCTAGGATTACAGAAGCGAGCCACCATGCCTGGTCTGTCTTCTTTGAAAATAGAGCTAATCATTATGTTTATAATTATTTTATATAAAATTCTTTTTGAATTCACTTTATTTTTTGGCATGCCACAGAAGCAACCAAATTTTCTTATCAGTTGCATTTTTATTGGAATAAATTCTTATCAGAACTTTTGCTTTTGAAAATTGTGAGTAATAAATTAACCACAGTATTTTAAGCCTTTTGTCATCTACAGGTAGTTTTTTTGTTTTACTCTGATGCTTCCTTGAAAATATTTCCTCTTCAACAAAGGACCGTCTCAGAGACCCATGGAAAAGTACTATGCTGAGTATTTTGGGGTATGTGCTACTAATGGCATCACTTAAACAATTTTGAGACCATACCAGCAAACTGAGTAAGTACTTCCAGAACTCTAGGCAAAAACCAAATGGATTCATGAAAATGCTAATCCAAGATCCAGTGAAACAATAATTAATTACATAGGGCTAAATGAACTGATGAGGAGGAATGACTGTAGTTTATTGTGTGGGGGAGGTGGAATATTTTTGATTTTTTTTCTTTTTCTTTTTACAAAATTATTTTTATTCTTCCTCAGCATCTCCATCTGTGAGATTATTGATGTTTTAATATGCTATTTTCAGGATAGATATAAAAGCCCTTTCTTTTTTCTTTTATCTATAACCCACAACAATGTAGTAGACTCTGTTTTTGTAAATGGAATGAAACAATTGTAAATGATATCATATTATCATATCCTCCCTGCCTAACCCCTCCAGAATCTGGAAATGCTTAACAAATATTCTTCTTTTCATACCAATATAGTTATTTCCATAGATGCAATAAGGACATATCTGGGACTTAATTTTACTAGGACTTCATTGAAAACGTCAGTTATACAATCAAGAGCTTGCCTAGAATGTCATATTTGAAAACTATGTTTATTTACTTGCATATCACCAAGTACTTTTAAGTAACTAAGGTTGTTTTATGGAGTCAAGGCTTACAAAACCATTGGGCACAGTGGTGTACACCTGTTGTCCCAGCTACTTGGGAGACCAAGGCAGGAGAACTGCTTCAGCCCAAGAGTTCAAGACCAACCTAGGTAACATAGTGAGACCCTATCTTTAAAAGAAAAAAAAGAAAAAGGTTTGTACAACCCTCTTGAAAAAAAAAATGGCCTGGGACCTGGTTTACAGGGTTTCCAGGGTTTCCAGGCTTACTCTTTTTTCACTGAGTTTTTGGGTTTCATGAAGGCATCACATATCTTCTTTAAAACAACCCATAATTGGAAACTTAACTTATCAAAATGGGCCACCTCTCCTCATTCATACAAACGGATGGAAGGGAACAGAGCTCACGCAGCTGCCAGGCTCTATGCAGGGCACTTGGCACATATTCTGTAGGATCTTTTAAATTTTATTTTATTCTTTGTCCTTTTTCTTTTTTAGAACTTTTTTGAAAGTTCATGTCAGACGGGTAATGTGTCAACATCATAACAAGGTTTAAGGGGGGTACATCTCACATATGAGCATAAAAGCCCAATTATCATGCTTATGAACTACAAAAAGATCACAGGATATTTTTGTAAGTGCCTACCCAACAGATCTCCCCTCCTTCTGTGGTAAAGAAGTCCAGTGTTGAACTAGCGGCATTCACATTTCCCCACAAGTGTCACAGAAGGAGACTCCCTCCCAAGTTTCCCCAGCAGTAAAACCTGATTGGTCTAAGATCTGCAGGGTGGTTCCAGTCCTCTTGCCCATGATTAATTAGACATAACTGTATAACATGGTTGGGAGGTGGGAGCAGAAGAAGAGATTCCAAAAGGAAAGGGTTCATGCTCTTAAAAAGAGCTATGTGATGCCTCTGATGAAGCCTATGTTAGTAGAGACATCTGAGAGTGTAGATTAATACCAATGACTCTCATGGAAAAAGAGAGAGAGAGACATGAGAAAAAGCACACTCTTTTTCTTGCAGCTACATGTGATGTCTGGAATTACAGCAGCCATTTTGTGATCATAAGAACAGCTGGCTTGGCAAAGGACAAAATTTGTCACACCAAACATGGCAGAGAAGAAAGAAGATTCTGGATTCTAGATAACATTTTTGAGGCACTGAACTAACCAAGACTGGAATTAGTCTTTCTTAGAACTTTTTAATATGCGGGATAGTGAATTTTCTCATTGAACTAAATTTTGAATGGAGTTTTCTGTTTCTTATAACCAAAAGCATCCTACCTGCTACAAATATTTTATTTCATCTTTACAACAGTCCTGTATCTGTGGATGTTCTCATTTTATAGATAAAAATCCAAAATTCAGAAAGTTTTAGTAACATGGCCAGGCACAGTGGCTCATACCTGTAATTTTAGCACTCTGGGAGGCCGAGGTGGGAGGACTGCTTGAGCCCAGGAGTTTGAGACCAGCCTGGGAAACATACTGACACCCTGTCTCTACAAAAAAAAAAAATTAGCTGAGCATGATGGCACATGCCTATAGTCTCAGCTACTCGAGAGGCTGAGGTGGGAGGATTGCTTGAGCCCAGGAGGTCAAGGCTGCAGTGAGCCATGATCCTGCCACTGCACTCTGTCTATGCAACAGAGCAAAACCCTGTCTCAATAATAATAAATAAAAAATAACAATAATAATGGATAGAACAACCAACAGAAGATAAGTAAGGAGACAGAGGACTTAAACAACATAATAAACCAACTAGACCTAACGAACATATACAGAACACGCTACACAACAGCATATACATTCTTCTGAAGTACACAAGACATTTTCCAGAATAGACTATACATTAGGCCACAAATTAAGTGTCCATACATTTTAAAAAATAGATATTATATAAAGCATCTTCTCTTACCACAATAGAATGAAGTTAGAAATCAATAACAGAAGTAAAACCAGAAAATTCCCAAGTTTGTGGAAATTAAACAATGTATCAATAATCAATGGACTGGGTACAATAGCTCAAGCCTGTAATTCCAGCACTTTGAGAGGCCAAGGTAAGTGAATCAATTGATCCCAGGAATTCAAGACCATCCTGGGCAACATAGTGAGATTCCACCTCTATTTTTTAAAAATACAAAAAAATAAAAATAAATACAGTAAATAAATAAATAACCAAATAGATCAAAGAAAAAATTGCAACAAAAATTTAAAACTACAGAAAAACTAAAACAAAAACACAACCAACCAAAACTTATGGGACATAGCAAAAGTAGTGGTAAAAGGAAAAATTATAGCGATAAATGTTTAAATTTAGAAACAAGAAAGATCTCAAATCAACAACCTAACTTTACAAATAAAAAAAAAACTAGAAAAAAAAAAAGAACAAACTGAACCTAATGCTAGCAGAAGGAAGAGAATAACAAAGATTAGAACAGAAATTAATGAAACAGAAAATAGTAAAACAAATGGGAAAATTAATAAAACCAAAAGTTGACTCTTTGAAAAGATTGACAAAATTTACAAACCTTTAGCTAGATGGACTAAGAAAAAAGAGAAAAGACTCATATTACTAAAATCAAAAATGAAAACAGAGACATTACTACCAGCTCTACAGAAATAAAAAGGATTGTAAGAGAGTACTATGAACAATTGTATGTCAACAAATAGGATAACCTAGATAAAATGGAAAGATTATGAGAAACACAAAACCTACCAAGACTAAATCATGTAGAGACAGAAAATAGGAATAGACTGATAACTAGTAAGGAGACTGAATCAGTAATCAAACATCTTCCAACAATGAAAGGTTCTGGACCTGTTGGCTTCACTAATAAATTCTACCAAACATTTGAACAACTAATACCAATCCTTCTCAAACTTTTCTTAAAAAATTAAAGAGGAGGAAACACTTTCTAAATCAGTCTGAGGCCAGCATTACCCTAATATCAAATCCAAAAACACTAGAAGAAAAGAAAACTATAGATCAATATCCCTTATGAACATGTGTGCAAAAATCCTCAGCAAAATATTAGCAAATTGAGTTTAGCAGCATAGTAAAAGGATTATACACTACGAGCAAGCAGGATTTATTTCTGGAATGCAAGGACAGTTCAACATATGAAAATCGACTTGCCAAGCACAGTGGCTCATACCTGTATTCCCAAACCTTTGGGATACCAAGGCAGGGGAATCACTTGAGCTCTGGCGTTCAACCTAGACAACATAATAAGACCCCATCTCTACAGAAGTTAAAAAATTAGATGGGCATGACCAGGCCCAGTGGCTCACACCTGAAACCCCAGCACTTTGGGAAGCTGAGGCAGCAGAACCACTTGAAGTCAGGAGTTTGAAATCAGCCTGGCCAACATGGTGAAACCCCGTCTCTACTAAAAATAAAAAATAAAAAATTAGCTCGGTGTGGCTGGGTATGGTGGCTCATGCCTGTAATCCCAGCACTTTGGGAGGCTGAGGTGGGTGGATCACTTGAGGTCAGGAGTTCAAGACCAGCCTGGCCAACATGGTGAAACCCCATCTCTATTAAAAATACAAAAAATTAGCCAAGTGTGGTGGCAGGCACCCATAAACCCAGACTTGGGAGGCCAAGGCAGAACAACTGTTTGAACCTGGGAGGCAGAGGTTGCAGTGAGCCACGATCATGCCACTGCACTTCAGCCTGGGCAAGAGAGTGAGACTCAAAAAAAAAAATTAGCTGGGCATGGTAGCACACACCTGTAGTCCCAGCTGGTCAGTAGGCTAAGGTGGAAAGATCACTTAAGCCTGGGATGTTGAGGCTGTAGTGAGTTATGATGGTGCCACTTCACTCCAACCTGGGCAACAAAGTGAGACCCTGTCTCAAAGAAAAGAAAATCGATCAATTTAATACACTCCATTAACAGAATGAAAGGGGGAAAGAACTATATGATCATCTCAATTGACGCAGAAAAAGCATTTGACAAAATTCACCACCTTTTCATGACAAAAACGCTCAACAAACCAAAAACAGAAAAAAGCTACCTCAGCATAATAAAAGCCATATATGAAAAATCCAGAGCAAACATCATACTCAATGGTGAAAGTCAAAGAGCTTTTTTCCCTAAGATAAGGAAAAAAACAAAAATGCCCATTCTCAGCCAGGTGCAGTGGCTCAGGCCTGTATTCCCAGCACATTGGGAAACTGAGGCAGGTGGATCCCCTGAAGTCAGAAGTTCAAGACCAGCCTGGCAAACATGGTGAAATGCATCTCTACTAAAAATACAAAAATTAGCCAGGCATGGTGGAATGCCCCTATAATCCCAGCTACTCCAGAGGCTGAGGCAGAAGAATCACTTGAATCCAGGAGGCAGAGGTTGCAGTGAGCCAAGATCACACAACTGTACTCTAGCCTGGGTGACAGAGTAAGACTCCATCTCAAAAAAAAAAAAAAGACCATTCTCTCCACTTCTCTTCAACCTAGTACTAGAAGTTCTAACCGAACAATTAGGTAAGAGGAAGAAATAAAAGACATCCAAGTCAGAAAGGAAGAGGTATAAATTATATCTGTTTGCAGATAATATGATCTTAAGTGTAAAAAACCTAAATATTCCACACCAAAAAACCTGTTAGAGCTCATAAATTAATTAGGCAAAGTAACGGGTTAAAAAGTCAACACATAGAAACCAGTTGCATTTCTATATACTGACAATGAACAATCTGAAAAGAAAATTACAAAACAATTTCATTTACAATAGCATAAAAACAAAAACTGGGAATGAACTTAACCAAGAAGGTGAAAGACATGTACAATTAAAAACTACAAAACATTAATGAAAGAAAGACATAAGTAAGCCCAGGCACAGTGGCTCATGCCTGTAATCCCTGCACTTTGGGAGGCTGAAGCATGCAGATTGCCTGAGGTCAGGAGATCAAGACCAGCCTGACCAACATGGTGAAACCCCACCTCTACTAAAAATACAAAAATGTGCTGGGCGTGGTGGCAGGCACCTGTAATCCCAGCTACTCAGAAGGCTGAGGCAGGAAAATCACTTGAACCCGTGAGGTGGAGGTTGCAGTAAGCCCAGATGGCTCCACTGTACAACAGCCTGGGTGACTTCAAAAAAAAAAAAAGTTATAAGTAAATGAAAACATATCTCATATTCATAGACTGGAAGACTTAACATTATTAAGATGTCAATACTACCCAAAGTGATCTACAAATTCAATGCAATCCCTATCAAAATCCTTGTGAGGCTTTTGCAGAAATAGAAAATTCCATTCTAAAATTCATATGGAATCTGAAGGAACTCTGAATAGCCAAAATAATTTTGAGGAAAAAGGAAAAGCTGGAGGACTCATACTTCCTGATTTCAAAACATACTACAAAGCTACAGTAACCAAAATAGCATAGTACTGGCATAAAGACAGACATATAGACCAGAGGAATAAAATGAGGAGCCCAGAAATAAACCCTCTCATATACAGCCAAATTACTTTTTACAGAGGTGCATCAAAAAACAATATTAACAGAGCAAAAAGGCAACCCACAGAATGGAAGAAAATATTTGCAATCATATATCTGATAAGGGATTAATATCTAAAATATATACAGAACTTTAAAGCTTAATAACAACAACAACAAACAACCTGATTTTTAAAATAGGCCAAAAGGCTGGGCACAGTGGCTCATGCTTGTAATCCCACCACTTTGGGAGGGATCACTTGAGGCCAGTGGATCACTTGAGCCCCGGAGTTCAAGACCAGCCTGGGCAATATGGCAAAACCCTGTCTCTACAAAAAATGGAAAAATGAGCCAGGTGTGTTGGTGCATGCCTATAGTCCCAGCTACCTGGGAGGCTAAGGTAGGAGGACTGCTTGAGCCCAGGAGGTGGAGGCTACAATGAGCAGAGATCAAATCACTTTACTCCATCCTGAAGAACACAGTGAGAACCTGTCTCAACAAAGAGAAAATTATTTGAATAGACATTTCTCCAAAGAACATATACAAATGGCCAATAAGCACATGAAAAGATGCTCAACAATACTAATCATCAGGGAAATGAAAATCAAAACTACAAGATACCACCACCTCACACCCATTACAAAGACTACTATCAAAAAAATTGAAGACAACAGGTGTTGGTGATGATGTGGAGAAACTGGAAGCCTTGTACACTGGTGGGAGGAATGTATTAGGTTGGTGCAAAAGTAATTGCAGTTTTGCCACTGAATGTAATGGCAAAAACTCCAATTACTTATAATAAAATGGTGCAGCCACCATATAAAAGTGTGGTGGTAGCCCTAAAAAAAGAATCACTATGTGATCCAGCAATTCCACTTCTGGGTATATGCCCAAAAGAATTGAATGCAGGAGCTCAAAGACATATTTATATGACCATGTCCATAGCAGCAATATTCACAATCAAATATGGCAATAACCTAATTGTCTATCAACAGATTAACAGGTAAACAAAATATGTTACAGCCATAAAATGTAATATTATTCAGCCTTAAAAAAGAATGCAATTCTGACATATACTACACTATAGATGAGCTTTGAGGATATTATGCTAAGTAAAGTAATCCAGTTACAAAATGACAAATACTGTATAATTCCACTTATATGAGATACTTAGAGCAATCAAAATCTCAGAGACAAAGTGAAATGGTGACTGTCAGGGACTGCTGGGGAGAGGGAGGACTGGTGAGCTTTTTTTTTTTTTTTTTTTAGTCAGTGCGTCATTCTGTCACCCAGATTGGATGGCAGTGGCTCAATCATGGCCCCATCACTGCAGCCTCAACTACCTGGCTCAAGCAATCCTCTCACCTCGGCCTCCCAAAGGGCTGGAATTATAGGCATGAGCCACCATGCCCAGCCTATTTTTTAATGAGTATAGAGTTTCAGTTTTACAAGATGAAAAGTTATGAAAATGGATGTTGGCAATGGATGATATTATGAAGGTATTTAATATCACTGAACTGTATAATTTAAATATCAAATATATGACAATATTGTGAATGTATTTAATATCACTGAACTGTACAATTTTAAATGGTTACAATGGTAAATTTTGTGTTATGTGTATTTCAATTGAAAAAAAGAAAACTTTCTTTTTTTGTGTGTGAGACAGGGTCTCACTCTGCCGCCCAGGATGGAGCGCAATGGCACGATTTCGGCTCACTGCAACCTCCGCCTCCTGGGCTCAAGAGAAAAGAAAAATTTCTGAGGGGACCATAGAGCTTGGTGGTTAAGAGAAAACTTTGGTGTCAGCAGATGTGGGTTTAAATCCTGCTTCTTTGTGACCTCAGGGCCTTTCTAAAACTCCTTTTCTCTAGGCAGAATGAAGATAGCAATTACCGTAACATAAGGTTGTGACGAAGACTCAATAAAACTATGTATGTAAAGTAATTCTGCATGCCCAGAAAAAGACTAATGGCTATGGTGATTATTAATATTATCGTGCCTTTCATTGTTACCCTATTCATTAGGCAATCAGCATTTTGTTTTTTTGTTTGGTTGGTTTTTGTTTTTTTCGTATTTTTTTTTTTAAGATGGAGTCTTGCTCTGTCACCCAGGCTGGAATGCATGTCGGCTCACTGTAACCTCCGCCTCCCAGGTTCGAGCAATGTTCCCACCTCAGCCTCCTGAGTAGCTGGGATTACAGGCACCTGCCATCATGCCAGGCTAATTTTTGTAGACAGGATTTCACCATGTTGGCCAGGTTGGTCTTGAACTACTGACCTCAGGTGATCTGCCTGCCTCGGCCTCACAAAGTGCTGGGATTACAGGTGTAGCCACCATGCCCAGCCAGCAGCCAGCATTTTGAATGTAAAGAGAGCATCTTGTTCCTAATACCACAGAGTGGTGTCATCAATTTCATTTCAGGCCTTTTAGAGCCTCCCCTGTCCATGCCAAAACTTGGAGCTCCTGCTCTTCCTGTCCAGCCACCATCAAAAGCAGCCCAACTCCATGGGAGCACCTTTGTCTCTGCTCACATTACCTCCCTCCCACCACTCCCAGGGCCCTGAGAGCTTTGATGTTCTCCTGGCTGCCTGGCAGGGGCAGGAAGATAAAATCCCACTTGTTCTCTCTTTCCGCAATACAACCTTTCCGCAATTTAGAGGGAGACAGAGATAAAAGAACAGGTTTTTTTCTTTTTCTTTTCTTTTTTTTTTTCAACAACAAATGGTGGTTTCTCTTTACCAGCTGCTACTTCAGAGCCATGCCAGCATCAAAGAGCATGAAATCAGCAAAAACTCAAGACAGGGGACTTCTGTCCCACCCTGAGCGGGGAGGGTGGAAATTTGGCTGTTCACAACAGAAACAGAAAGTGGTGAGAGGAGGAGGGAGCTGTGTGCAGAGGAACATCCCACTGAGGATGGCAAAAGTTTGTTTTCTTAGCATTTCCCTTATGCCACATTAAGCTTGGCAAACAGACAGGACTGGGACAAGGAGGGACCCGGGAAAAAGAAAGTTCAGCTTGTCTCATGAATGAATTGACTTGACATCTTCTAGTGCAGAGGGATTAAGGTGGTAACAGAGGGTCGGCCTGTGTATGTGGGTATTCAGGTGGGACTCACAAGTCCAATGTGATTCTCTGCCCTAAATCCATGTGACTGTGTGCAAGTGCAGAAGGAAGAAAAGAGTCTGCTTGCATAACTAGGAGGCCTATCGTTTTACAGAGTATGTCCCACGTGCCAAGTCCTGTGCTAAATACCTCACCTATAGCAACATGGGGTAGGTAGACTTACTTTTCCCATTTTACATATGTGAGAGCTGAAGTTTCTAGAGCTGAAGTCGGTTTTCCAAAAGGAGAGGCAGGACCTCCACTCGGATCTGCACCAAAATGTGTGTTCCTCACCAGATATTATAAAGCTGCTCCCACGGGGATTGAGTGTAACTTTGAAAAAGTGCCAAACAAGATACAATTGTAGGGCATCTGTTGTTAGTGAGAAAGGGACTCCAAAAAGATGTTAAAGTCTGAACCTATGGTCCAGTACCTGAAAATGTGAACGTATTTGGAAACAGGGTGTTTACAAATGTCATCAGATTAAAATGATATATTGGGTTCAGGTGAACCCTAATCCAATGACTGGTGTTTTTATTCGGAGAGAGAGATTTGGCCCCGGATCCTCACGGAGGGAAGAGGGCCGTATGAAGGCGGAGGAGGGAGTTGGAGTTGTGTTGCCGTAAGTGAAGAAAGACCAAGGATTGCGCAGCCCCGGAAGCTGGGAAGAGGCCCGGAAGGATCCTCCCCTAGAGCCTTCGAGAGCGTGTGACGCCAACCCCTTGGTTTTAGACTTCTAGCCTCTGGAGTTGTGAGGAATAAGTGTCTGCTGTTTTAAGCCACCCACTGTGTGGTATTTTGTTATGACAGCCCTAGCAAACTGACATCACATCCGTCTTTCTGAGTTTGGAGACAGAGAGACAGAGACAGAAAGAAAGAGAGAGAGAGAGAGAGAGTTGTGGGGTGGGAGTTAGGCAAGACTTCAACTTGCAGACAAATAACATAAAGATTATCTCTAGCATACTGGTCTGGGGAATGGGGCAAAGACGCCAGCCACCAGAGAGAGAGAGAGAGCAAGAGAGAAATTGAGGGGGGCGGTAGGGTGAACACAGTGAAACAATGGGTTTAACTGAAGTAAGGGGACCAGAAGGAAAGAGAAGAGAGCTGGAACCCAAGTGAGACAGGTCAGCTCCTTGAACACAAAGAGAGTCAAAGAAGGTTCCAAGGTTTCCTGCCAGGAGGGGAGGGGTTGAGAAAGAGCAGGATGCAGCCACCATCCACCCCTGAGGACGACCTTGCCCGCTTCACCGCCCCTGCCTTCTCACACCTCAACAGGGCTCTTGCGTCAGACACTTCTTCAGTTACTGCACTCAGGGAACATGTATTTATCACTTACAAAGTGACAGGCGCTAAAGGGGGAAGGTGGGGAGGAATTCCAGGGTCAGAGAGTGGCACTAAAGACCCAGGGAACAAAGCCCTATGATGTCTTCAGCCTGGACTGCTCTTCACTTCCTGATCAGCCTAGAAAGTGTCTGCTCAGACCCCAACTTGGCAAGGGCCTTCACCACCTTGCTGGGCCCATGACACCTTCTGTACACCTTTAATGCTTGGTAGCTGTATTGCTTCTTTCTAGATCTCAAAGAAAGCAGATCCAGAAGCTCACATTCCAATGGAGAACTCAGATATCTCAATCTCTATCTACATCTACATATAGATCTAGATTTAGATCTAAATAGAGACATACACGTTTTTCTTTTTCTTTTTCTTTTTTTTTCTTAGGTAAAAAAAATGGCAAGGCTCAGTGGTTCATGCCTATAATCCCAGCACTTTGGGAGGCCAAGGTGGGTGAATCACTTGAGCTCAGGAATTCGAGAGCAGCCTGGCCAACATGGTGAAACCCCGTCTCTACTAAAAATGCAAATGTAGCTGGGCATGGTGGTGGACACCTGTAATCCCAGCTACTCAGAGGTTGAAGCAGGAGAATCACTTGAACCCAGGGGATGGAGGTTACAGTGAGCCAAGATTGCACTACTGCACTCCAGCCTGGGCAACGGAGCAAGCCTTTGTCATTAGACTGTGAGCTTCTGGAAGGTGGAGCCAGCATCCTATTCACCTCCATCTAGTCTGTGTCTTTGTGGAGCCTGGTGCAACATAGTTGATCAGCAAATAGTTGACAAATGAATGATCTGAGTATTGTAGAACTCAACAAAAAGTGTAAAATAATTTTTAAAAATAAGCAAATGACAAATGCACAATTCATGAAATTAAAGAAATACAAATGGCTCCTAATTGCACATACTTAGTCACATCAACGCCAGTCATAATAAAAACACAAGTTAAAGCCATGCTGAGAAAATGTTTTACCTCTCAGCCTGGCAAGTGTGACAACATGTCGTATCAGGAGGCGGGGGAGGGAACGGGACACGAATAGGCTCATACCTGGAGTGCAAAATGATGTGTCATAAGGAGGGCAATTTGGCAATGTCAATCAAAATTATAAATAAGTTTATCTTTGGTCCAAAAATCTCACTTCTGGGGGATATCTGCAGAATATCATACAGATCTGCAAACATAAAAATGGTTGTATCTATAGGGTTACATTGCCGCATTGTTTGTAACAACAAGATTTAAACCAAATCAAAGGCCCTTCTCTAGAGAACTGGGAAGATAAACTGGGTAGGAGCAGGGAGCAGGGTGGATAGCGGGGTAGAGAGGAAGATCTCTCAAGGCATAACTTTCATATCAGATTGATTCTTCTTTTTTTTGAGATGGAGTCTCACTCTGTTGCCCAGGCTGGAGTACAGTGGTGCAATCTTGGCTCACTGAAACCTCTGCCCTCTGGGTTCAAGTGATTCTACTGTCTCAGCCTCCCAAGTAGCTGGGATTACAGGCATGCACCACCACACATCCAACTAATTTTTATATTTTTAGTACAGATAGGGTTTTGCCGTGTTGGCCAGGCTGGTTTTGAACTCCTGACCTCAAGAGACCCGCCCGTCTTGGCCTCCCAAAGTGCTGAGATTACAGGCATGAGCCACCATACCCGGCCAGGTTGATTCTTAAATTAGGTAAATGTATTACGTAGTCAAAGATGACAAATTAGAAATGAAAAACAGGTACATAGTATTAAGTAATAGATCTAAAGATAGGGTTGGAAAAATCCTATCCCTGTCTTGTCCACTGCAGGAGGGTTCACAGAAAGAAATAAAAATGACTCTCAAACTCAGAATAACTTAAAATTTTTAAATGGCATTAAAATGTACCTATTGGTTAACCAGTTCTCTGGAAGACTTAAGATGACATCTATTTTCCTTAAGAACAACAACAAAAAAGCATCATATCAGTCAGAAGCCCCTAAGTCATCTGAAGGAAACGTCCCATTGCTCGATGTGAGGAATTTTATACACTCAGGACGCAGGCTGCCTAACTACTCGGCTCCCTCATTTTCTCCTGCCAATTCCATCAGAATTTTCTTTATTTCTTGCTTCCAACATTTTCTAGCCATTTTCAACCTCTTCCAGAGTCCAATACCCTCACATATCTTAGACTTTTTATTTTCTTTTATTTTATTTTTATTTTTATTTTTTTTAGAGATGGAGTTTCCATGTTGGCCAGGCTGGTCTTGAACTCCCGACCTCAGGTGATTCACCCGCATCGGCCTCCCAAAGTGCTAGGATTACAGGCGTGAGCCACCATGCCCAGCCGGACTTTTCTTTTTTCATTTTTTCTCACTCTGCCCCAGCACTCTGTCTTGTACATTTTTTTTTGGCAAAGTTTCACTCTTGTTGCCCAGGCTGGAGTGCAATGGTGCAATCTTGGCTCACTGCAACCTCTGCCTCCAGGGTTCAAGCGATTCTCCTGCCTCAGCCTCCCAAGTAGCTGGGATTACAGGCACCTGCCACCATGCCCAGCTAATATTTTGTATTTTTAGTAGAGATGGGGTTTTATCCTGTTGGCTGAGCTGGTCTCAAATTCCTGACCTCAGGTAATCCACCTACCTCAGCCTCTCAAAAGTGCTAGGATTTACAGGCATGAGCCACCGTGCCCAGCCTGTCTTGGACTTTTCTAGCCTCCATACCATCTATCAAAGCCTTCTAAGATTTCTGACTCAGTACAACTTACACATTTATACTCAGAAATCTAGATTGCCTCCTAGGCATATAATGCCCCACCCAAGCCAGGACACAATGTCTCATGTCACCCATAACAGTGCTGTAAGATAAAGACTATCATAATCCATCTTCTCAGCATTTTGCAGGCATTTTTTAAAATAAAGCCTAGAGAGGTTGAGCACTTTGTCCAAGGTTATGCAGTGAGGGGAGGTGGGACCAGGAAACCATCCTGAGCAATCTGACTTCAGGGCCCACTCTTCACTAGCACTGGCCCCCTAGATGCCCCCAAAATACTTTCTGGCTCATAGACCTTTTCTTCTGCTTCTCATCCCTCTATCCTCTATGCTTCTTAACCTTCCATGTATTGATTTGTCCATAAGATCCCTGGCCACCTGCTGTATACCAGGCACCATGCTAGGTGAGGAGGATGCAAAGATTAAGACAGTAGTCCCTGACAGCAGTCCCTGACTTTGAGAAGCTTACAGTCCATAGAGAATGCACAGAAGTAAAGAGACAACCCCATGTGCAGGAGGTTCTACAATGTAAGCCTAGGATAGGGCCACCCACACACACTTGTATACCTCTCTTGTTTCTCCTCCTCTGCTCAAGAAGTCTTCATTTAAGGCCCTGTGTTCATCATGATGGGAAAATCAGCTCAAGAAAACTTCAGGAGGATTCCTCCAGGTAAATTATGTTACCCAAACAGACTAACACGCTAACAACTTGCAGATTTGGGATCTGCTCCTCTGGAGCCTACAGTTTTATGACTGTCATTTCATGTTGAAACAAGAACAAGAGGATTGCTTATGTTTGCTTCTTTCTGCAAGAATCTAGGTTTAAAAAAAAATGTAAAGGAAATCTAATCTGAGAACACTTCTCAAGTAGAAGTCAGAGGAAAGAGCTATGAAGAAGTACTCAGAGATCTTACCTATTACCCTTAAATGTCTTCTTCCTTATCACAGTCCATAGGACTCATGCTACTAACATTGTTGTTCTGACAAAGCTAGCAAGGACAGCCTACTGAGCAAGTATGCAGTCTTCTTGAAAGAGTGATTGCCCATGTCCCATTCCCCAACTAACCACCTAGACCTGGGTTCAAAGGCAGACTCTACCACTTACTGAGAGATCAGCTGTGTCCTTACGTGGAGAATGTGAATGATCCCTAACATGTGCAAAGACTCTAGCCTCAGCCATGATCAAATTCAAAGTCTCCTTGGGACATTCTCATAACCAGTCACTGCAGACTTCCACCTGCACAGCCATCCAGCTCAGCTCCTGTGCCAGTATAATATATCAGAGCCCTGGCCCCATCTGCCCAAGAGACTTGTAATTATTTTTGCAGCCATAAGTCTGGTGTCTAGTGCTGCAGATGGGTAGGGAGAACAGGTCCAATGACCTAAAAAGAGAGTGGATTGAAAGCAACAAAAAGTATACCAGCTGCAGTCACACAGGCAGAGGCTGGGATTACACTCCAGACTGAGGATGCAGAGAGTGAGTGTACAAGGAAATCTAGGCAAAAAAGAAATACTGCATTTTGGAGGGAAGGAAGTGTCCAGGATGCCCCCAGAGACAGACTGAGTCCATAGTTAGACATCAGCAAAGCAGGACCCAAAAAATTGCTTCAGAAAGTATATCCTACTTCCCAAAAAACACTTAGGAAATCACATTGAGGGGAAAAAATCTGAACTATGTTGGACTGGCCTGAACTTTTGTGTAGTTTAATACTGTTTTTAGTTTTCATACACAGAAGCCAGGTGAAGGTAGGGATTGGAAGATAGACATTAATTATATTCTTCTCCATGCTAGGACCACAGAAGTTCCTAATCTGGCCTGGCCTATTAAATACCAATGAGATTTAATGTATGTCTCTCTAGATTGAGGATCAGAAACTGAAATGCCTGCAGAAGTCAGGCAGATTAGATAAACGAGACACTGTGCTAGGTGGGTGTACAGGGGCTGGAACACAAATGCTCTACGGACGCAGGCAGTTGTTAATCAGTCAGTTGCTGCCACAGGGAAGCGTGGCCTGGGTTGCTGGATCGATTTACTTTTACATTCTCACATATTAGTTCTAAAAATGATTTTTCCAACTGTCTCAGTCTATTTGAACTTCTATAATAAAATGCCATAAGCTAAGTGGTTAATAAACAACAGAAATTTATTTCCCCCAGTTCTGGAGGCTGTGAAGTCCAAGATCAGGGTACTGGCAGATTTGGTGCCTGGTGAGGGCCCACTTCCTAGTTCATAAACAGCTTCCTTTTCGCTATAACCCCACATGGTGGAAAGGATGAGGGAGCTTTCTGGGGCCTCTTTTATAAGGGTGCTAATCCCACTAATCCCATTCACTAAGGCTCTGTCTTAAAAACCTAATCACCTCCCAAAGGCCCCATCTTAAAGGTTTCCACATATGAATTTGGGGGAACAAAAACATTCAGACCATAGCACCAACCTATTATGGGTTTTTGTTTTTGTTTGTTTGGTTTTTTTTTGAGACAAGAGTCTCACTCTGTCGCCCAGGCTGGAATGCAGTGACACGATCTCGGCTCACTGTAGCCTCTGCCTCCTGGGTTCAAGAGATTCTCCTGTGTCAGCCTCCCAAGTAGTTGGGATTACAGGTACCTACCACCATGCCCTGCTAATTTTTGTATTTTTTTTTTAGTAGAGACAGGGGTTTTACCATGTTGGCCAGGCTGGTCTCAAATTCCTGACCTCAAGTGATCCACTTGCCTCAGCCTCCCAAAGATAGCACCAACCTTTATTTAATTTATAAAAAATGCTCCAAATTAAAGTTTGATTAATTTCTATTTTCATTATATATTACTAACAATATCAGCTAACACTTCCATAAAACTTACATGACAGGCAGCATTCTAAGCACTTTATTTACATTGACCCATTTAATCCTCACAACAGCAACTTGAGGCAAGTTTATCATCAGCCTCCTTTTATAAATTAAGAAATAGGGAGTCTCTGAGCCTACTCTGGTTCGGGAGGCTGTCCAATAAGAAATTTTATTTATTTATTTATTTATGAGACGGCATCTTGCTCTATTACCCAGGCTGGAATACAGTGGTGCAATCTCTGCTCACTGCAACCTCCACCTCCCAGGTTTAAACAATTCTTCTGCCCCAGCCTCCCAAGTAGCTGGGACTACAGGTGCTTGCCACCACGCCCAGCTAATTTTTGTATTTTCAGTAGAGATGGGGTTTCACCATATTGGCCAGGCTTGTCTCGAACTCCTGACCTTGTGATCCACCCGCCTCAGCCTCCCAAAGTGCTGAGATTACAGGCGTGAGCCACTACACCCAGCCTAGAAATTTTTTTTTAATATTTAAAAGAAATGTAAAGAAAAAACAAATTAAGAAATAGAAGTATAAAGTATCAAGTAAATTCTCCCAACTCACTCAGATAATTTGTGGCACAGCTGGGCCTGTATGGACAGCCTACTCTGGGTTCAAGATAAGTTTAATTTTGAGGCTTCCTGAAAAGATATGAGAGAGTCCTCCTGTAAATGGTGAATGGTTTTCCTTTACCAAAATCTTTAAAATAGCTCACTCCCCCAAAACTCTATAAATCAGAGAAGTCAAATCTGGTCCCTTGTTTGTGTTAGTAAAAAAGTTTCACTGGAGCAGAACCATACCTACTCGTTTACATATCCTCTGAGGCTATGTCCCTATTATGGTGGATGGTCTCTACCCTTAACAGTCATAACAGAGACCATGTGGCTCCCAAAGCCCAAATTGTTTATTATCTGGCCCTTTACAGAAATAGTTTGCTAACTGCTACTCTGAATTTTAAAAGATTTTTTAAAGTTCTTATATTCTATACTTAGTTGTACTAGACTCATTTCAAGAAAAATATCTCCTTGACGCCAGGAGTGGTGGCTTAAAGTGCCTGTAATCCCAGCACTTTGGAAAGGCGAGACAGGCAGATCATCTGAGGTCAGGAGTTTGAGACCAGCCTGACCAACATGGCAAAACTCTGTCTCTACTAAAAATACAAAATTAGCTGGGGTACACACCTGTAATCCCAGCTACTCGGGAGGCTGAGGCAGCAGAATCGCTTGAACCAGGGAGGCAGAGGTTGCAGTGAGCTGAGATTGTGCCACTCCATTCGCACCCCAGCCTGGGCAAAAGAGCCAGATTCTGTCTCAAGAAAAGAAAAGAAAAAGATGTCCTTAAGGCCAGGTGTGGTGGCTCACACCTGTAATTTCAGCACTTTGGGAGGCTGAGGCAGGCATACTAGAAAGGTCCTTAAAAACACACAGATACATAAACTTTTATGGAAATTTTCACAGTTCCTTCTATAAAAGCAGAAAAATAATTCAAACCACAACTCCATTTCTTCAATTATCAAAAATCTGCCAATCCTTTTTTTATCCAAGAAGATAACTTTTAGTGGTAAAAGTTGCTTTTGTATGGCAACTGTTCTTGTTTCTATTTTATTTAACATTTTTTGAATACCTAGAACATACTAGAATTGTGTTTAAGAAGACTGATAATACATCTTACATTTGTGACTAATGACCCTCTTAGACTGAAAATCAATGTTTAGGCAATAAATGTAAATTTTACAGATTACAATAAAATAAAAACAAGTTAGTATACAGCTATAATTTGATGAGGTTAAAATGGTATTTTTAAACTAAAAGGTCAAGTTTCTTGTGGAAACAAATATGTGTTTCCAAGGATTTTCTCATTAGTAACTGATGGAATCATTCATAAACAAACAAGATAAAAAATCTTTCCAGGCCTCAATTCTTAAGATAAACAGAAAGGTCATTTTAAGACTCTAGTAAGTGTCAAACCATCAGGACATTTCTTAAAATGATTGTTTAAATATACTGAAGAGAAATACCTGAAGAAACTAAGTTGACCTTAAAGAAATTAAATTAAGTTGAATCATTGGATTTTCTCGCAAACTTTGCAGAATCAGAGATCATTTCAACTTTGCAAACTTCAAGCAGGGTATTTTTTTGCTTAACTGCAGTTGACATTTCTTGCATGGTGGGGAAAATATATCTAAACAAATGGAGGAATACACTGTGTTCATGGACTGGAAGTCACAATATGTTAAAATATCAGTTCTCCCTAAATTGATCTATAGATTCAATGCAACCACATTCAGAATTCCACCAGACATTTTTGCAGAAGTTGACAAGCTGATTCTAAAATGTATAAGAAAAAGCAAAGGAAGTAGGATAGCCAAACAATTTTGAAAAAGAATATTACCTGCCTCACACTACTTGATTTTAAGTTTTTTTTCTTTTTAATTTTTCTGTTAGAGACAGGATCTCGTTCTATTGCCCAGACTGGAGTGAGTGGCATGATGATAGCTCACTGCACCTGGGTTCCTGGGCTCCTGGGCTCCTGGGCTCTGGCGATCTTCCTGCCTCAGCCTCCCACGTAGCTAGAACTACAAGCACACATCACCACACCTGGCTCTGATTTCAAGTCTTACTATAAAGTTAACAGTAATCAAGATATTAAAGAAGGCCAGGAGTGGTGGCTCATGTCTGTAATCCCAACACTTCGGGAGGCTGAGGCATGTGGATTACCTGAGGTCAGGAGTACAAGACCAGCCTGATCAACATAGTGAAACCCAGTCTCTACTTAAAAAAAATACAAAAATTAGCCAGGCATGGTAGTATGCACCTATAATCCCAGCTACTCGGGAGGCTGAGACAGGAGAATTTCTTGAACCCGGGAGGTGGAGCTTGCAGTGGCCAGGATCATGCCATTGCACTCAGCCTGGGCAACAAGAGTGAGGCTCCATCTCAAAAAAAGATAGTAAAGAATAACTGCTGCAAATCACTTGGGCTTAATCAGGTGGCAAAGATTTCTGTTTCCAGAGTAACTAAAATTTTAAAAACTAACAATATTAGCCAGATGTGGTGGCTCACACCTGTAATCCCAGCACCTTGGGAGGCCGAGGCAGTGGGCAAATCACCCAAGGTCAGGAGTTCAAGACCACCCTGGCCAACATGGTGAAACCCTGTCTCTACTAAAAATACAAAAATTAGTCAGGCGTGGTGGCACATGCCTATAATCCCAGCTACTTAGGAGGCTGAGGCACTTGAACCCAGGAGATGGAGGTTGCAGTGAGCCAAGATTGTGCCACTGCACTCCAGCCTAGGTGACAGAGCAAGACTCCATCTCAATAAATAAACAAATAAATATAAATATAAATACAAAAATTAGCTGGGCGTGGGGGTGGCATACATCTGTAATCCCATTTACTCAGGAGGCTGAGTCAGGAGAATCGCTTGAGCCTGGGGGAGGCGGAGGCTGCAGTGAGCCAAGATCGCACCACTGCACTCCAGCCTGGGGGACAGAGCAAGATGCCATCTCAAAAAAAAAAAAAAAAAAAAAAAAAAAAAAAAAAAAAAAAACAAGATAGTGAGAGG